>JAPKLW010005281.1:0-21710 GCA_026898455.1 Plectranthus barbatus
GAACGTTCCAAATCTTTTATACCTTTCACGGCAAAGCGTGAAACCCACCGCCCACCTTCATTTAAGTAATTAGTTTCCATAAATCATATATATTTATTATATAAATATTCTTTTAAGTGGAAAATATTTTATTGAGAGTTCTTCTTTTAAATATACATACAATAAATATAAATTTACATATATGTCCGATACTATTCAAATGTAAAGAATTATTCGAATGAAAAATAAGAATTTCAAGCTCAAATTATTGATTCACATTAAAAAATGTGTATATTATGATTTTAAGAATCATAAATGTCTTCATTGGTGTTACTATAATTCCAATTCAAAATTAAAAAGGCAAAGAATAACATTTTACTAATCATGTTCTGTATTAAACTTGATTATTTATTTTAATTATTTTTAATAAATGTTATAATTTATTAGAATACCTTAGATGTCAGAAAAGGTGATTTTCATATATAATAATCTTACAATATACTCATTAATTTAATTATAAATAAATATTGTATTGTGTTGAATGTGACGTCAAATACATTTATAGTTAGAAGATAGAATGCACAAATATCAACATTCATTAGGAAATAAATTAAAATAAATTTTAATGTCAATGTTACACATATTTCCACAACTCAAAACATTCATAAATACAAAAATTAGTTTTGTATATAAAAAAATCATCTCAAGATGAATACAAATTACAATGAGACAATAGAATTTGTAAATCTAAATATAAAAATATTGTAGACAATACTTCTAAGACATTGCAAAACCAAAAAAAAATGAAAAACTAAAATCGAGTATGCACTAATCAATAAACTAAACAAAACTTAGCTCATATACAACCACCAAAATAACATGGAACGGAACCATCTTACAACATCTTCAATCAGATATGAAACATGAAAATATCAACTCAATGCATCATTTATTTATACTACAATTTAGCATTGTTTATAATTAAAAACAGCATAAAATTTGCCCATTGATTAAGATTCATAATTAAAATAGTTAAGTGTAATAAATTGCATACCATTGATAAAGCATCAAATTACAATAAAATAACAAATCATAATTTATTTTCAGTTATTGGATAATATTATTTTAGAGAAAAAAAGTCTTAAAAAGTATTATGTTTAGGTATATACATGTGTAGAACTTATTTTAGTTTTATTGCAAGTAATTAATTTATAATGTGTTGCATTGTTATAATTCTCATAAAATACACATTTTGTTCTTTTTTTTTTCTTTCTAATAAACACTTTGAATAATATTAGTAATCTTAATTATTCATATATATCAACAAAATAGTTAGTAATACTTAATTATAAATTCTAGTAACTAAATACTTACTCTATGTATTTTTAATTACCAAATATATAGTAGAACTATTTTGGTAAGTTACCATATGTATTCTTAATTACTTAATATATTGTAGACTTATATATGGTAAGTATTTTTGGTGGGAAAATTTTTGGGTGCGAGAGTTTTGCTTTTATATATATATATATATAGATTAATAAATTATAATCTAAATAAAATAAAAAATCAAATTGGTGTACCCATGGTTTATATTTTTAATATATAGATAATACCAATTTTTAAGTAACATAAAAAATCAAACTGATATACCCACATTTTATATATTTTAGTATAAAGTAAAAATACTAAATAAAATAAAACATAAAACATCGAATTGATGTAACCACATTTTAAAAGTTAACTTATGTCTATTTTTTACTAATTTAAATTAAAGTTATAAAATAACATGTGATATTTGGCTATATTTTTATATATAAATTTATATAATTATATATATAATTACATTAATAAGTTGCTTATTATTTGTTATAGTACATATTATACATATAAAAAATAATTAATTTGTACCGGGTTTAAAAAAATAATATATAATTTATAAAAGATTATATAAATTATAAATATAAATAACAAATTTATTAATATTATATTAATCTATCTTATTAATTTATTAAAATTACTATTACTATCTTACGATTTTTGAAACATATGAATTTAAAATAATTTTATAATAATCATTTAGGTTTGCATGTTATTGTATAAATTTAATTATCATTTGATTACCGAGTTTATATAAATTATTGAAATATTGGTGAAAAAAAAAATATTTTTTTGACAATTAATAGAGATAATTGTCTTTTATTATGGATTATAGAAATTGAAATAAGACCGACTATATTTATGGCACAAAATTGATTATTATGATTAGTATTAATCAATAATTATTCAATTAATTATAATGTATTTAAATAAAATAAAATAATAATTTTATTTGATGAAATAATTATTCCTATCTTTTTAATTGAAGAGATAATTTTTATGTAAAAAAAATAAAAATTTATATGTTAAGGATAAGATTTGAACACAAAAGTGACAAAACCACTTGAATACACATAAACCAACTCCACTACCTAGAAATTTTTAACAAATTTTGCGCATATATATATATATATAGGGGAGTGATCATATGAGAACTCTCCTTACCATGTGAAAATAATAACTAATCTTGGTCATCCAATTGGTGATCGAAGACTAAATAAATCCCGTGTGCATTATAGTGTAGTGAAACATGCATGAAAGGGTAATTTTGTAATATTTTTTCTCTCTCCTCTAAAATCATCCCAAATTTTTAAATGACCATATCTTCTTAGATTTAGATTATTTTTTAATGTATCATATATCAAATTAAAGGTAATTTAATTATCTTTCAAACGAAATCCCTATTGCATATGTTTCGATTTAAAAATCACTGTAACAAATGAAAATTAGTGATTATATGCATAATTCTCGTAACAGCACACGAATTCTTATATAATGAATGGAGTTGCACAATATTATGCATGAAGTTATATTATATAATGCAGAATATGATAGATAAAATGCAATAACTTTTTTCCTGCAAGATCAAAAAAAAAATCATTATCTTTGCATACTGTAGATAATATCCTATTTTTATAAAAGTTGATCATATATTACTTGTTTTTAATTGTATTTTTTTGTTATATTATATAAATGTATATTACTATATTATATAATGCACGTTTGTTAGGTATATAATACATGTCGAGGTCAATATAATGCATGAAGTTATATAATGAATACAATAACACAATATAATGCTTGAAATTATAGTATATAATGCAAAATATGATAGATAAAATGCAACATGTTTTTTCAGCGAAATCATCATTCATCATTATATTTGCACTTGCTATGTATTATATAGTAATAACATATGCATTATAATGAAAGTAATATAATTTTCTCTAAAATAAAAGTAATATCATGTATAATATGCATAATTTTTGTAACAGTACACGAATTCTTATATAATGAATGCAGTTGCACAATATAATGCATGAAGTTATAGTATATAATACATAATATGATAAATAAAATGCAGCATGTTTATTTCAGCGAAATCATCATTCATCATTATATTTGCACTTGTTATTATATAATAATAACATATGCATTATAATGAAGGTAATATAATTTTTTTCTAAAATAAAAGTAATATTATATATAATAGAGGAAGTAATGTCGTATAATGATAGTAATATTGTTCTAAAATAAGAGTAATACCATATTATAATCCAGAAAGATGTTTGTTAGATATATAATGAATGTTAGGTATATAATGTATGTTTATTATGCATATAATGCATGTTTGTCAGATATATAATGCATGTCGAGATAGAATATGCAAACAGAATCTCAAATAAGTATAAAATGACAAAATACCATATAATGCAGATTTTTTGAGATAAAATGACTGAAAATTTTAGTAAAATCAGCGTTCATTCATCAAAATCAATGGCGATAATTGATTCTTATTTCTTAAGGTAAGAGTGGTTCTCACTGGATCGCATCCATATATATATATATATATATATTTCTATAATTTTGGTGAAAACAATTATATTTCACTACTTTATTTTAATATATACAGATAAATCATGCACAATACCTTTTACCCAATAAAAAGAAAATGATGTAAAAATATTTACTATTTTAAAGGAGAAGCTGCACACAAAATCCACTTTCGTCACTCCATTTCTCAGGTTTTTTTTTCTCTCTCTCTCTCTCTCAACTTTTTTGCTGTGTCTCCTGCATGGCTGAATTGCAAATTTCACAATTAGGGGTCACGGGGAGAAACGAAATCGATCGGTGCTGTATACCGCGTTAAGATGTAATTTTAAGGCTATCGTGTTAACTGCGGACTGGTTTATTCTTGCAATTAAATATAGAATTGGTCTTAGGGTTTTGTCGCGCATGAAGGGTCTGCTGGATCGAACGAAGGTGGTGCTGCGGCACTTGCCGCCGTCGATTTCTCAGTCAAACCTTGTCGAGCATATCGATTCGCGCTTCTCCGGACGCTACCATTGGCTTTCTTTTCGCCCCGGAAAATCTAGGTAAGCTTTTATTTGCGTTTACGCTTGTGGATACTCCGTTGACTGGAGTTGTCTTTTCTACTCTGGATTAGTAATTCGCCTTGTTGTGTGTATGAATGCATGTCTGTGGGGGATTTCTGCTACTTAGATAAGAAGACATGGGGTGGTAATTCGACTGATTGCGTTATAAGAACTTGGCGTTTTATGTTTCATCATATTTTGGCTTTTAACCTGTGTTTACTTGTTAGGTTGGCATGCAGTCTCTTTTCATCCTGTGTCTAGTGGATAATCTAGAGTTCAAGTTCCCCTCGAATTGCATATATTGGCCACTTTATAAGAGATGTGAAACTTTGTTGAGGAGCTATCTATGCTTGAGGAAACTTGAAGAAATCTAGGGTATGCTAGAAAAGTAGTAAGATTGAAATGCAGTTATTTTCTGTAAGGTGCTAGATGGAGATTGTGTTTTTGCTGATGTGGGATTTAATTTTCATTTTTGTGGTTAGGATTGTCAACTGCTTGTGCTGGTCTATCTCTGTTCCACCTTTTTATTGACGAGTTTGTATTGTTGCCATTTTCGTCAATTATTTCTGGTTCAGTATCTTTTCTTCATTCATGATCTGTGCCTTTTTTTGTGGTTAAAATTAGAAGTTTTGTTGTCTGGATGTTGGATATTGTCAGGTAGCATGCAGTTTATTTTTGGCAAGTTTTGTCTTTCTCTTGAATAGTCAAATGTAAAAATTCATTGTGCTGAAATGATATAGGAACCTTTAGAAATAGTTCAATTTACTTTTTTCTAGGTACATTGCGAGGATTAAGTATTTGATTTGTTATGATCTATAGCTTCATCTTGTAATTTGGTGCTTGGATTGTTGAGCACTTAAGTTATACTCCCTCCGTCCCTAAACAATTGTCCTATTTCTAAATGGCACAAATACCAATGCGAGTAGAGATTGAGGAAATTTGTATTTTATTAATGAGTGTGTATTAACTTTCCATTTTAGGAAAGATGACAATTGTTTGGGACAAATGAAAAAGGAAAATAAGACAATTGTTTCGGGACGGATGGAGTACAATTTATACTTGTAGCTCCTGTAGCTATTTATGTTTGGTTATTGTACCATTTAGGACTCTTGAGATTTAATCTTAGTTCGTTGATTTTGACTATATTTTATTTTTGACCTCTTTGTAATGCACAATCATTTGTTGTAAGGTCTTTGGGAGCAAAAATTTAATGTGTGGAGTCCTGGAATAAAAATGGTACTGCAGTTGTGTTAAAATACTATGTTATTTTGGGCTGTCTTGTATGGAAAAAAAACTTCATAATCCCATTGGCATTTAGTTTTTGATGAACAATAGATTTTAATGGAGTTTTATGCCTATCGGCGCATGCTTGTGATTAGTCAAGGACGTGATACTGAGTTTCCTACTTTCCTTCTCCAGCATGATGGAAAAAAGGTTGAGTTAAAGTTCATGTCCACTATAACATGGCAATCAGAAATGATCCGTGAACGCTTCAAGTGCTTCCCGGAAGTAGTAATCTGTCTGGTGGTTGTTGCCTTGTTGGATATGATTGCATTGAAGGTTTTTGTAGGATTCAGTAGGACCATTGCCAGTGCAAAACATCACCATTTATTGCAAGTGCACAGTCTATGAACTTATGATCTTGTTCCCGAATGATGTGTAAAGACTATTCATTGAAAAGAGGTTTTGGTGTTTTTCATTACAATATACCTCAAATGCTCATTGGAAGAAGTCGTGTGTCTGGTGGTTGCTGGATATGGTTTCCATGGAAGGATTCAGTAGGAGCATTGCCTATACATAACATGACTACTTAATACTTATTTCATGTGCGCAATCAATGTGCTTATAATTTTGTTCCCTTATGGTATGGTAAAGACTATTTGGTAGAACGTGGATTTGGTTGTTTTTCATTGCAATTAACCTCCATGACTTGAGTGCTTGTAACCCATGTGTTATCTAGAAGTGGAGGGATCAGTATTCTTATTTTTGAAAGCCATTCTCTTGGTATTTATGTTTGTTCCATTGATATTTGACTTACATTTAGTATAATGGAGAAATGAGTTTGATTCCAAAACTTATCTTGATCACCATTTTCATGAGCTTAGAGGTTCCCAAAAATCATAATTTCCATCAAATGTGCTATCACACAACACAATCTGATTGTTTACATTTATCTATGCAGCCTAAAGCATATGAAATATGCTACAGCTTACATTGACTTTAACAAGCCAGATGATGTGATAGAGTTTGCTGAGTTTTTTAAGGGCCATGTCTTTGTCAATGAGAAAGGTAATTTTCAAGAACCCCAATTTAAAAGCTCCTGATGTTATTTGTTTTTGTTTTTATTTATGTAGGCGCTTACGAGCAACGTTTTGTTGTGTGCTTGATTGAATTTTTCTTTCTGGTTTGTTTAAGGCATAAGATCTGACTTCTTACTGTCCTCTTCGTTATGAGAGACTATACAAATTTCTTACCTGACTGGATGATTTGTATTTATCTCCCTAGGAGCACAGTTTAGAACTATTGTTGAATATGCTCCTTCACAACGTGTTCCAAAACAGTGGTCCAAGAAGGATGGCCGTGAAGGAACTATATTCAAAGGTAAGAAATGTCTGCTGATTGCATATCAATAAATGCTGTGCTAGCTGTGTTAATTGTTTACAAATGTGTAGATTCTGAATATTTGGAGTTCCTTGAATTTATTGCAAAGCCTGTTGAGAATCTTCCCAGTGCAGAGATACAATTGGAGAGGAAAGAAGCAGAACGGGCAGGTTAGTTTAACTACGTGTTTTTCATGGTGAAGACAACAATCCCAGATTTAAAATAAAGGAGCTTATCTATTGGATGTATTATTAAGATTATCTACCTGAAAAAATCATTCAAGTTTTTTATAGTTGAAGTAACGACTGCGTCCTTTTAGGTGCTCCAAAGGATGCTCCTATAGTCACTCCTTTAATGGACTATGTTCGTCAGAAAAGAGCTGCAAAGGGTGGATCTCGAGTAGGAATCTTATCACTTTTTTACTTCTGTGATTTACTATATTTGTCTCCATGATGGATGTACTTGTACATAATTCTCTCTCTGAAACATACATTTGGAGGGTGACAAGGCCTTAATTCCCTCAAGGTTGGGGAAGTTCAGATTTTTTTTGGCTTTTAGTAATTTTCAGCTTTGATAATCATTTTGCATGCTGGCCTTTTGAGGATGTAAGTAGCATCAGTGAATGCTGTAATTGACCATATTTAAAAGCTTATGGGACCAACTTTGCTGGGGATAGTGGTACAATAACAAGTAGGTTACTATGTTCGGGGGTCTTATGCTATGCAATTGGTTTGAACTCATATGGCCTTTTAGTTTGTGTGATTGGTGTTCAAGCCAGAGTGTGTGAATTTGTAGAGACAAAGAAGTTTGGTAAGTTCTTCTGTATGGTAGATTAATGATGTGAATTTGTTTTTGCTCCAGAATTTCTTTTTCTATATTTGAAATGCTTCCACTTGAGGTCATGAATCTTGCTTGTGTCAGAGCCAAAAAGTAGATGGCTGTTCAGTGATACTATTTCCTTATTTAAGTTTATGTGATTTGGTTTGGTTTTTCATTTATTATACTTTGTTGAGAAGTTGGGGTTTTGATATTAACTGTTACTTGCAAATATTCTTATCTCCCTCTCGTTGTGCTCCATGTGGTGGCTTGTAACCCCTTGGGCTGAAAGCTACATCTTTGTCCAGCATTTCTCTGAAATAATTTCTCAATTATCTCTGTTATCTTTAGATTTCATTGATAGTTATATTGCTATACTAGTGTTTTTTGTATCTGATCCTTATTTAATGGATCTATGTATAAATTCTACTCTTGCCTGATTTTGGTAGAGGACTGTGTTGAATGGGAAGCCAGCTAGAAGAGTCGGTGGAATGTCATCTAGAAATTCAGTCTCTGGTTCTTCGAAGAGAGGGTTAGAGAAGAGGACATCTACTACAATGGTAAAATGATTTCATATATGTTTTTCTTGAGAGTTGAGACTGCCATTTATTCTAATGTTGAGTATTCACACAAATTTTCAGAACTTTACGGATGGTTGTAATTTCCTTTATGGATTTTTAATGGGGTCTGTGGGTCAGCTTTATGGACTCTTCTCGTCCTCTTGTCATGTTTGCATATTCCTGCAATATGGCAACAAAATAATAATCTGTGTGTTTTACTCGATTTGAGGTTTCAGTATTGACATCTCAATGCATTTTATTTTGAGCAGTACATATTAAGGGACAGTTCCAAGATTGTGAGCAACAAAGATGATAAGAAGTTTAGTGACAAATCAATCAACTCAGCAACTATATCAGGAAATGAAGCATTAGAAGGGGAAAATGGTAGGCTTTTGGTACATAAACAGTCTAGATGATGCTATCCTATTTATTATTTTGGTATTGAGTTTATTATTGTGCACTCAAGATTCCCCTTTATACTTTCCATACCTTACCACTACACCTCTTGTACTCCTTTTATGTGTGCTTTTTGGTTTCTTTTAGGAGGCACAGGGTCCGCTGGAACTGGGAAGAAGAAACTTCTACTTCTTAAAGAAGAAGAAAAGGAAATTCATAATGTAAGTTTTATGTGGTTTTGTTGGTTTGTTACTTGAGTTACCTTAGAAAGGGATAACTTTCTGTAATCAGCAAAAATTGCATATCAAACGAGAGCATGAGCCAGAGGCTAGGAAATGTAGGAACTGTTTCATATTTCAACTATTTGACTAGGGGTAAGTACAGACCAGTCTAGATGGTTGATTATCAACCAAATCAATATATATGGCTCAAATATGTTCTCAAACTAAGCCTGCCAAATCACTCTTCCAAACTAAACCAGCCAAATTATATTTAAACGGTTTGGTTCGGTTGGTTAGAATGGTTTGAAATGTTGACTTGACGAATGATACACACATTGAAATTAATATATCATTTGGCCGGTTTATGCATGCAATCAATAAAAATAATATGAAATATTTCACGATGTCATCAATTATAATTAGCAGATGATTGAGCAAAGAGCAACGTCGGGGGGAAGGAGGAAGGAGGAAAGAGGCGTTAATTTATATTGCACGGTTGTAAAGAATTCAAACCTTGATCTCTATATCAAACCTTACCCCTCGGCTTTGTGAGACCTTGTTACCCCTAAACCGCCTTGCGCTTTTTAAAACTAAGGTCTAGTTTCTTTACCATTCCTTGTTTGTAGGTATGATTGTAGGAGCTCTTTCAAGTTGATTAGAATGAAGTTTCAGTGTCTTATCATAGTAAGAGTAGTATCCTTTATTTTAAACATTAATGTTGAAAGTAGGTTTTTTTTCCCCTTTCTTGATGATTTATGGTTTGTTTGTTTTTCTTTGTAAAGAACATTCTATGAGAACACCTTTAATCATATACACCAAGTGTCACTAAAACAAGAATTTGCCAAATGTTGCGGTCTTCTGGGGAAAGCTGACAAGCTTGTATCTTGGAAATCATGTCCTGGCTGTAGCATCTCCAGGTCTAGGTTTTAGAACTAGATTTTTCTGTTCAGACTCTGGTAGTTCAGCATGGGCAAACTGAGTCCGAGATACCTTCCGTGGGCATAGATTTCTGAATCAGTTCTTCTGACATTATCTGGAAGCATGTGAACTCTGTTTCTCGTATGGGGAATAATATTGCATCATAACCACCTAACAAATATATCATGTATAAAGTACTCCCTCCGTCCCGGTTGATTATTCACCTTGAGATTTGGCACAATAACCAATGCGAGTAGAGATAGAGGAAATGAGTATTTTATTAGTGAGTGGAGATTAACTTTCCATTTTAGGTAAAGGGACAATTAAATGGGACGGACGAAAAAGGAAAGAGGGACTAATGAAGTGGTACGGAGGGAGTAATATGTCCATTTTCTATGAATGAATGGATTTGAAATGCATCAGAGTTGCAATCTTAATTTTTGGGATGAGATTTTTTATGAATAAGGGATAGATAAAGACATGATTTCACTTCTTTGTCGTGTGTGGTTTCTGGTTTTCTGCAACAGAGCATGGTATCTCCTGACAAAGCTTCACATAGTTCAGCTCCCCCAAAACAGAATCAGCGGCGTGAATCTAGTGGAAGGATAATTCGGAGCATTCTTCTCAGCAGGGATTCTCGTCAAAACCAACCATCTTTGGGATCACAATTAGAACAGCAAGTCCAGTCTCCAAATCAGGAAAGAGACAAGAAACCCCCCAGACCATTAAGTCTGCAATCACCTCAGAAGAATACCAATGGGGCCTCTGAGGATAAATTCTCCAATGATTTGCATGCTGTCCCCGTGGAGAAGCAGGAAAGGCGGGCAAGGAACAACGATAGAGCTGATCGTGGTGTTTGGACTGTACTTCAACGTTCAGATGGATTGCATTCAAGTGATGAGCCATTACCCTTATCTGGTTCTCAGACATCCCAAGTAGAGGATTCTGCAGGTGTGTACTACAATAAATTTACTTGGATTGGAAATGGGGTAGGTTTTATATGTAGTGAAGTGATTAATATATTTGTTAAATCACCTCTCTTAATGGTTTGATAATTATAGGTTATGATTAGGCTACTTACTCTGCTACTGGAAAGTGCGAGACTGACATAGATGGGTGTAATTTAAAGGTTTCATTTAGTTTTATACAATTGTTGCCTTTCAGGAACTCATGTAGAGACAAAACAAGATATGGTGGTTGGTCGCGGTGGTGAATACAGACCCACTGGAGGTGGTCGAGGCAGACATTACTCTGACAATGGTGAGTGTTATGTTTGATGTTTGGGGAAAGAAGTGGATGTATAATCCCTTACCCTCTTTAGTTTCACTTGAGGAGTTATGAAATACTACTGCAGGGCCTTATAGGCATGGGGGTCGCCATACCTCAGCTTATAATGTGAAGGATGCAGATGGTTCTTCCATTGTAGAGGGAAAATCTTCAAAAAGGGGAGGTTCTTCAGGCTATGGTTCTCATGAGGTTTGCTAGATTGCTACACTCCGAGTACTTTCAGTCCCATCATTCATTTGTATTGAGTGCTTATATAGATTTCTATGAACTTACAGAAACAAGTGTGGGTCCAAAAGTCCAGTTCTGCTACATAGTTTGGTTGCATATGGTGAGCTTCTTTGTTGGTGACCGCATTTTCATCTGATTTTAATTTATGGCATCTTTTATCAAATTATAGCCATTATAACTGGCATTGCATAAAAAACCCATTAATCTTGAACTAGCTAGTGTCAACTAATGCATACTGTGTTTACTAACGACTTAATGTTTTCTGGGGCCAGACCATAGAACTTGAGGGGATTGCATTACAAGATTGAACATTCTTGATCTCCGTGTCTACCATTCTAGATGTGAACATGGTGATTTTACATTTGGTGGCTTTTTTAGTTTTAAACAATCAATGAGCATGCATGTGATTGGAACTATTAGTCTATTATTGCTAATTTTAACATTGCTTTTGCTGAAAATGCTGAAGTATATATCTCATGTTGGAAGAAGTTGCAATTATGCTCATTAATTAGCAATGAACTTTGTTGACTGTTGACAGATTTAAAATCTTGTGATGTTTTGAAATGTGTGCTTGTTCAGTGAAATGCTTTGACGCATTGCCATATTCAAGCATAAATGAGTGTTCTTTTACCCGATGGAATATCCTGCAAAAGCAGCAGGGTATGTGGAGACAGACGCGTTATGGTTGGAAGACCATAGAGGCCCTGAATGCAACAGTTGGTGTATTTACTGGTTGGTGGATTAAGAAAAGATGATCCTTAGTTGAAGATTGTCAGGGAGAAGAAGTTGAGAAAAGTGAATGTGTGAAGCATATTCATGTTCATCGGTGTCCCTTTGGACTAATTGATGGGGCTATACATACATCTCCAATTCTTGCCGTTGATTCACTGGCTATCAAGAGACATTACCTAGCTACAAGGATGACTTTCCTTCGCCATAACTGTACTGTATATACCAAGTCTGAAGTTGCTATATATGTTGTGCAACGGTCTGCTATCTAGATTTATGATTACAGACCTCGGTTAGTACCGGGATGTATCCAGGTTTGTTTAACCATTTGAAAGTGGTTTCAGTTGTATGATATCATTACCATTACCAGTACCAACTATGATGACAACTCTTGTGTTTTTTGGAGCATTTGAGAGAAGGGGAATTAAGGATTTGATTGCAAACCATGAAGTCTTGGTAGGCTTGATCTGAATATAATGTCAGCAAAGTATTTTAAACATTTACTGAGTAAATTAAATTAATTTCATATTATTTAGTTTGTAGTTGCTATATTAATTAAATTTTATACTGGAGTTTATATTGTCTCAGTTATAGTTTATTTATCCCAAAAGCTGGGAAGGTTCGGTGTGGAAAATCGTTCTCTCTGTTGATAGCTAAGAACCAAGGATATTTCACGTAACAAATAATTATTGAAAACTGTGAATACGTATAAACCAGTGAAATACAAAAAGGTTTCAGCAGTTATATGTATGTAACATGGTTCAAACACAACTCATCTAAAATTTAATGATGCAAAATTGTCTACTATAAATCTAATCTTCGGTTATGACCGGACCCTATCGACTTCACAATTCCACTCATCCCATCATTAGCTACTTTTCTTCACCTGGAGTTTTATCATTTCCATGGAATTCACACATGCTCTCATTTGCTGTCTGTGAAATCTGCATCAATGACATCGCCATCGGGTGCCTTCTCCGATGGTTCTGAAGAGTTAGCTCCTCCATCAGGCGCTGGGCCTGCACCGGGCTGGTTGTACAGTGACTGCCCAAGCTGCATGACTTCCTGATTCAGTGCAGCGATGGCGTCCTTCATTGCTTGTGCTGACCCTCCAGAGATTGCATCCTTGAGTTCTCCGAGCTTAGCCTCCACCTTTTCTTTTACGGGGGCAGGAACCTTGTCACCCAGTTCCTTCAACTGCTTCTCTGTTTGGTAAACTATCGAATCAGCCTGGTTCTTCGTGTCTATAGCGTCTCTCTTCTCCTTGTCTTCCTTTGCAAACTTTTCAGCTTCATTTACCATTCTCTCCACCTGTAGTTCATTGAGAAGAATGTAAATTTAATCAAGAGCAGGCTAAGAATAAACTGAGAAATAACATAAATCTCCTCACAACTATTAGAGACAGTTATCGCTGTCTTAGACATTGATATATCAGAGATCTGTCTGCAGCATGAAGACATGTAGTAAAGAAAGTGTATACCGTCGTCCATTCAAGTAAAAAAAAAAAATCCCTCTTAAGCCATGGGATAGTGGCTTCATTTTAACATGCATACAGTTGCTTAAGCATGTAATATAAGCTTACCTCGTCACTCGGCAATGTGCTAGCACCAGTAATTGTGATATCTTGCTTCTTCCCAGATCCCTTGTCAATAGCAGTAACTGAAAGGATTCCATTTGCATCAATATCAAACTTGACCTCAATTTGTGGAACACCACGGGGAGCAGGTGGGATTCCATCAAGACGGAAGCTGCCTAAAGATTTATTGTCCCTGACAAACTCTCTTTCCCCTTGAAGGACATTGATCTCAACACTCGTCTGACCATCAGCAGCTGTTGAGAAAACTTCTGATTTTGATGTGGGCAATGTAGTATTTCTTGGAATAATCTTTGTCATCACTCCACCAAGTGTTTCCAGCCCCAAAGATAGAGGTATTACATCCAAAAGGACAATATCACTAACGTCTCCAGACAGAACACCAGCCTAACCCGATCAAATTAGCATAGAAAAGGATACGTCACATAAGTTGCAAATGAGAAGGTGCAACAAAATCCGAATAGCACTAAACCCTACCTGCACAGCAGCTCCAAGAGCAACAACTTCATCAGGATTGACCGTAACATTTGGGTCTTTTCCAGTCATTTTCTTAACAAGTTCCTGGACAGCTGGAATACGCGTTGAACCACCCACAAGTATTACCTCATCTATATCACTTAAAGACAGCTTTGCATCCCTCAATGAATTTTGGACTGGGGTTTTTAGTCTAGAAAGAACACCATTACTCCAATAAGAAGCAAATAGGAGTAAACAAATATTGCGGTAATGTTCTAATGAATTGATAAACCAAGCTCACCTGTCAAGCAAATCTGAGCACAGTTCTTCGAACTTAGCTCGTGTTAGCGTGGTCTCAATATGCTTAGGGCCATCAGCAGTGGCAGTAATGAAAGGCAGACTGGCAAGAGTTAAACAAGACAATGAGCATGTTAACATGCAAAACATAGCAAAACGGGTAAGATAAGAAATAAACATACCTAATGTTAGTTTGGGTCAAAGATGAAAGCTCCATTTTGGCTTTCTCGGCAGTCTCAGTTAAACGCTGAAGGGCTTGTTTGTCTTTCAATAGATCTATCCCTTCATTCTTCTTGAAATCTTTAGCAAGCCAATCAACAATTCTCTGGAGAAAAAAATAACACATAACCGATAAGGGAAAAAAAGGTAACTGTGATGGAAAGCCAAGAAACGCAGTCTTGAACAAAGGAGCAACCAGTATTTAACCGTGCATGCACGTGAGTGAGTGAGTGAGCGAGTGAGTGTGTGTGTGTGTGTGTGTGTGTGAGAGAGAGAGAGAGAGAGAGAGAGCTTGTTATATTTAATGAAGTGGAGGGTTTACCTTATCAAAGTCATCACCACCAAGATGAGTGTCCCCAGATGTAGAAAGCACCTCAAACACACCATCACCAACTTCAAGGACTAAATCGAAGAAAGTAAACAAATTTAGTAAGCCTTCTCAATGCAAACATCTTTAAGGTGCATGTACCCTACTGCAATACAACTTCAGTAGCTAACCAAAAATAATACATGGCACAAAGAAAAATCCATGCCACAGAAGCTAAACATTTAACACTATGCCAGATTCAGGAGGTGAGCTGATAAAATTTTATATGACAGCTCAGCAAATTGCCTTCGAATAATTCAATGCAGGAATAAACAAATAAACTTGCTTATGGGTCGCCAAACTATTAATCTGGAACATGTCACAAGTACACTTAACAGAAGAGTAAGAGTCCAAGAAGAGACATTGCATTTGTGAGGAGGAAACAAGGAAAGGAAATAGTTTCAAAAGACACTTAACAGCATGATCAAGGAACCAAGAAGGCAATGACAACCTTAACAGCAAGATCAAAGGAACTAAGAAGGCATAAATGAGTTCCTGAAGAATTACGTTCAATATACCTGAAACATCAAATGTGCCACCTCCAAGGTCAAAAACAAGAATAGTTTCATTGCTTTTCTTCTCAAAACCATAGGCCAATGATGCAGCAGTGGGTTCATTTATAATACGGAGAACCTCTAATCCAGCAATACGACCAGCATCCTTCGTTGCAGTTCTTTGGGAGTCATTGAAGTAAGCCGGAACCGTAACCACTGCTTTAGTAACCTTGTCATTCAGAAACTTTGATGCATCATCCACAAGCTTCCTCAAAACCTAAAAGAAGAAAGCAGGAAACGTAAGACCACCAAAGTTGCGACGGTCAGGCACTCAGAACATACTGATCCTTTCATAATACCTTCTTTTGCAACATAATCAAAATAAAAAGAAATGAAAGGTAGAGAACATTTCAGAAAACAAGCGCAAACACTTCATAAAAAGAATTAATTAGGAAATTCTACTGCAAATGCATATCGAATTACAGATTCTAAAACGAACCACAATCCTAGAAACAACTTCTCTAATACGATGTGTCCTAAAACAATAGTTGCACAATCAGGTACTCCGAATATAATGATTATCAAAACTATTTTCTATAAGAAGCAGAATCTCAATAAACAAGAAATGATGGTAGAGAACATGCCATAAGCTTAATTCACAACAGGCCTGCCATATTCTATGTAAGCACCAATAGACGCGAACTGCTTGGAAACAAAAGCAGCAAGCCTGGAAAGTGCTTTGAAATTGGTGTCTGAGAAGAAACTCTCAGAAGGCTATCTACATACACCTTCCAACAATTACTTTCTTCTCTAGGGTGCATAACAAACCCAAACACTTTTAAAGAATGAATTAGGGAAATTCAACGGCAAAGCATATCCATTGAAAGAATCTAAGAAGAACCAAACACAGGCCAGTAAACAACTTCTCTAAACGGTGAAGCAACGCATTAGATTAAATCAAAAAAAGAAAAAAAAAAGAATCCACAACAGAATCGCGGAATTAAATAGTAGAATACAAACCTGAGCGGATATTTCCTCAGCCGCAAACTGTTTGCCTATGGCGGGGCAGTCAAGCTTGACATTCCCGTTCTCATCTCTCACGACATTATAAGAAACCTGCTTCGACTCGTCATCAACCTCCGACATCTTCCGCCCGATAAATCTCTTTACAGAGAAGAATGTATTCTCCGGATTCACCACCGCCTGCCTCTTGGCAATCTGGCCAACCAACCTATCACCATTCTTAGTGTAAGCAACCACAGACGGCGTCGTGCGCTGGCCTTCGGCGTTGGTAACGATGGTAGGCTTTCCTCCTTCCATTGCTGCCACAGCAGAATTGGTGGTGCCCAGGTCAATACCCACAACCTTCTCCGCCACCACGCGGAAAGTAGAGCCACCTCGGCGGCCGCCACTTCTATGCTTGCTCTTCAGCTTCAACCCGAAGGGAATGGTGGCATTGAGCTTGCCACCGAAAAACACAGTTCTGTTCGGATTAATTCTAGTTGTCGGATTTGCGGCGGTGAAGTGGCCAGCGGCGCCGAGGGCGTGGATTTGAGCGGTTGAGGAGGCCATTTTGTGAGGAGACAATTGAATGAATTGGGGATGTGGAAATGTTGCAGTTGATTTCAACCAAACAAGATCGAATCAAGAACGGAATGGAATGGAACTGAACTGAACTGAACTGGCACTTCGCTATGACTCGGAGAGTTTGGTGGTGGGGGACTGGGGGTAGATAAGAGAAGGAGATGGCGGGGGGTTGAGGTTGGGGTTTACACGTGTGAAGTTTCTAGAAACTTCGATTTGATTATTTCATATTTTATTTTCCGACTTCATGGTAAATGCTGGATTGTGTTGTCGAATTTTATATGCTTTCATTTTTTTAAAAAAAATTATTAAACTATCTATATATATATATATTAAAACAATACCGAAGATAAAATATGGTAAGTTTGAGATGCATTCATTAAATAAATGTTTACTTCATTAATTTATATTAGTATTGCACCCCACACGATGTGTGGGGACTTAATATATGTGATGGGACTTAATATATGTGATGTGATTAACCGGTCAAGTAACACAAATTTGATGGATTCAAATAAACAACATATAACGTGCTACATACTATTAAATTTTCTAAAAATTACATTTAATAATTTTCATCTAGATTCGTCCCCATTTTTTTAATATTGTGTAAACTTAGTTATCTCTAAATGATATTTTTTGTTGGTTATTTTCAATTGATGAATTAAATTAAGCATTAAAATTATAGAGAAATAATAATTAAGGAAAAGTTAATCTGCTTGCATTATGCATATACAAAATATATGTATTTTAAAGATTTTACTGTATAATTGCGAATTATTTTAAAATTCAGTATGATATGTATATTTTTTTTCTTCTTGAAAATGGATTATAATTCTCATACATATTATAAGTAAATACTCCCTCCGTCTCACCTCAATTGTCCCATTACTTAAAAATGCAATTTTTTCACACTCAACAATAAAATATTCATTCCACTCAACTTACTTTACACTCACACTTCTTGGTTATTGTGCCCGATCAACCCGGGACAATTCAGCCGGGACGGAGGGAGTAATAAATAAGGAAATTCAATCTAATTGGATCATTTATATTTTTCTAAATTATATAAATTAATTATATGATTTAATTCTTGTACTCCTGGTTTCTTTTTAATTTAGGATTACCTATTTCTTAATTTTTAAATTAAAAAAAGTTAAAAGTATCCTTATATAAACTTTGAGTTGGTCTCTTAAGAGACGGTCTCACCATTTTTTTACTGTGAGACGGACCTTAATACATCATTTCGATAAGTTAAATACAACATTTCATTTTAAAAAATTACATTAATTACAACAAAGAAATACATTATTTGCAATAAAGAAACACATCATTTCATTAAATTCGTCTCACAATAAAAATGATGAGACCGTCTCATCTGAGAATTTGCCATAAAGTTTTTAATGAACTTAATTGAAAAATAATTGATATCACGCCTACCCTAAAATTTTGGGATTATGATTATAATTATTTATATAAAAATAATAAACAAAACATTTATCTACGTGAATAGTAATTCTCACATATGTTATAAGGGAAATAATAATCAAAGAAAAATGAATCTAACTGATTTATGCATATTCCAAAATATATATATTTTTAAGATCTTGGAATAAAAGTAGTAGAATTTCTAATATCTAGTTTGATACATATTGACCTATTCTTGAAAAATTATTATACTGCTCGTGAATGTTATAAGAAAATAATAATTATGGAAAAACTAATTTAACTGATTTATACATATACAAAATATGTAAATTTTCAAAAAATAAAATAAAATAAAGTATAGCTACGAAGTATTTTTAAATTCAGTTGATACATCTTTTTATTTTCTTGAAAACGGATAATAATTCCGCCAAATATTTTAGGGAAATAACAATTAAGTTAAGATCAATCACAAGTTACGCATATTCCCTTAAAAATATAGATTAATTTGTGCAACCCTTGTTTCTTTATAATATAAGATAATTCAATTTTAAAATATTTTACCTACTTCAAATTTTATTATTCATTAACAACACTAATATAATATCCATATTTTTTTAATTAAATAATTATACTAACTTATTTGAAAAAAATGATGAAATGCACGATTAGAACTCAACTTGTACTATCATACTCAATTACAAAATGTATTTTCCCGAATAAAATTCTCAAATGGAATCAAATAATCAAGATCAAAACAATGAGTCAAGGTTGCCGACTTTGAAGCACAAGTTTGAGTTCGAATAATTGAAGAATACTCACCCTCCAATCTAACCAATGCACTCTATCTAACAAAATTGCATGATCGAAACTCCAAGGCAAAAACTTGTGTTAGACACGCCTAAACGGGTTTGACGGATTTTATCCTACCCAAATGGGTTCACCCATCCCATTAGGGTTTATTAATCCACAATTATGGTATATTAAATGAGTTTAGATTGGGTTAATGGATAAAACCCGCCTAAACCGTTTAAGCGTGCCTAACCTAAGACCTTCCCAAACTCCAATCGTATACTCTAATGGAGATAAAAAAGAATACGGTGCAAAAAATTCTCAATATCATAAAAATCAACAGATGATTTAAACTATATTATTGGATCGGCCATATTTACTAGTTTCATATTCAATAAATATAGAAACAAATATTAATGCTTAATATAATTAAAATACTTCCCAAAATCAATAATTTTATAGTTCTCATAAAATCTTGTATGTACATTATTACATAATTTTGTATGAATGAAGTACAAACATTGATGAGGTATAAATCATAATTATAAGTGCAATTACAAACAATAATATATATTCGATTAGGAGCACATGATCCAACTCTTTTGTAAAATCCTGTGCACAATTCTTTGAAATCCATTTTGTCACAATCTGCAATCGTGCGTTTCTCTTTACCCTCCACACCTGCAATGACTGCACAAAAACAATGTTCCTTATTCAAAAAATGATGTATTATAAGATTTTATAATATTAACTTGGATATATAGATATACATGATAGAAGAAGAAAAATAGACAGACCTTTTCTTTCTTGCTTAATTTGAGCTCTCTATTTGATCTAATTGAATTATGTTCATTATATTAGGTGGTGTGGATGTGTGCTTTATATAGGGGAGAATCACTAAATTTGATAAGGAAACACGATCTCATTGAATCAATTATCCATATTTATCATAAATATTTTTTCAATTCATGATCTACTAAATTAATTGAAAGAAATTTAGTACTATATATAATTAAACCCCTTAGCACAATATCCTATAAAAATTAACACAAATTTATAGAAGAACAATTTTGGAATTATATATTTTATTTAAATCAAATTAAAATTTAAATAGGTAATTAACTTAAGATTTTAAAACTAACTTAAACACTTGTATTTGCGTAATTAATTAATTAATTATGTAACTAAGACATATAGATTATAAAATGTTTTAACTAAAATAGAGAAGATTTTGAAATAAAGAAAGAAAACAAATCTAAAATTTGATACATATTTCCATTTTTTTAATTAACCATAATTTTCCTACTTATTTTAGGGAGCTAATTAAAGAATATTTTCACACAATAATATGTTGATTAATTACAGGGAGATAATATTTAAGAAAAAATCAATATGATAGATTTGTACATATTTCCCTAAAATATATAGATCTAATCCTAAAATTTAATTTGTGTAATCCTAAAATCAGTCTAATCTAATTGATTTATACTTGAATTATACAATTTTTTCGAAAAGGTATATATTAATTATAGAAAATAATAATTCAGGAAAAATCAATGTATTTGTGTTATATATATTTCCCTAAAATATATAGATTAAAATCTTCCATAATTCATTTCTTAAATAAAGTAGACGATTTGATGATATTTTGTTAAATGTGCCATAAATCGGTCTAATTGATTTCTAAATACTTTTCTAAAATATATAGATTAATTCTAGAGAAATAATAATTCAAGAAAAATCAATCTAATAGATTTACGCATATTTACCTAAAATATGTAGATTAAAATCTTACATATTTTCTTTAGTTAATAACTTAAATAATTTAATAATATTTTGTTAAATATGTCATCTAATCTCCTAATTATATGAATATGTCGTTAAGATCTAGATATAATTTATAATTATTTGGCCAACTAAAACTATGCTATGTATGGATTGAAATAATATATAAAATGTGAATTAATTGGTCAATTAATATTATATTAAATAAAAATTTATATCTACAAAATATAATTAAACATTCAAAAATTATTATTAAATAATTTTATAGTTGTTAAATTATATCTACTAAAATGATTTTCCTAAAAATAAAATTTAATCTCCAATAGATTTTTCATTATTTATAATTATATAATGTTTTACATATTAATTAATGAACTAAACATTTATTTAATGAACAATTAATACATCTCAAACTTACCATATTTTGTCTCCGGTATTGTTTTAATATATATATAGATATAGATATAGATATATATATGGATTTGAG
>JAPKLW010005282.1:0-21707 GCA_026898455.1 Plectranthus barbatus
TGCTCAACCACCGAAAGAACTGAAGTTATTGCAAGTACTTTCGAGGCCTTTCATAAAGCTTTCCGTGTGTTGATTTATCAAACACGAGACTTCAAGCTTTAAGCTTGTAAGTTAAAGATCTCATTTGGTGTTCTTTCTCCTTCTAGAGAGTTCACAGCAGCTCCTGTGCTCACCAGCACTCGAGTTATTACGGGCATTCTGCCGTAGAGATTGTTAAGTTCTTGGGAGAACTAAAACACCCAGCTAGCTGTGGAGGTTGAAGTGACGTGCTCGCACTCCACCAGCTGTGAAGAGTTGAAGAAGGATCCAGGACCGGGAGCGGTTGATCTAGTGAACTTGTGGACGAGGCATTCACCAGCTAGAGATAGATCGTAGGACACCTGTACCTGATTACTCTTAGTGGAATTTCCAGTGCTTCGACTGGAGAGTGGACGTAGATCGATTGATCGAACCACTATAAAATCCTTTGTTATTTATCAGCTTTCTGTTCTTCATTCGTATTTTAAACCCAGCACTCAAGTGCTGGTGTATATCCTGAAACTGATAAATAACTGTGCAAACAAGGCTAAACATTCTAAGTTTTGAATCACCAGCTGACCAGTTGCCAGCTGTGAATATTCAGCACCAGCTGACCAGTTGTCAGCTGTGAGTAAGCAGAGTGCAAGAAAACAATTAACTTTATTTCCGCTGCGTAACGTTTTATACTCTGAAAAACCGGGACCAACAATATTTAACTTTTATTCAACAATATAACTTCAACTAATATAATAAATGATAATCTCGTCATATTTCCTCAAAAAAAACTCACATCAATATTAATTTTTTTATTTAATCTTAATTACTAATATTTTATATTATAATATATATATATATATATATATAAATATATTCAAAAATAATAATAAAATCTTAAGAAAATTATATTTTTGAAAATATAATATTATCTTTTATTTTATTAACATACAATATTTACTTGTTACAGGTAGGGATGTCAAACGGGCTGACCTTATCGGGTTCGGGCTAACCTTATCGTGCTGCGGGCTATTCGGTCCGGGTTGAATCGGACTGACTTTTTATCGGGCTAAAAACTCTTAAACCTCACCCTAATCCACCGATTTTCGGGCTGACCTATCGAGTTGACAAGATTTATGAGTTTATTTTTGTAAAGATTTTATTAAAATATTTTAATAGCCCCTAAAATAAAATAAAACAGAAAATAATGAACCAACATAAATAAAAGACATGAAACAACAATATTTTTGCAAAAAAATAGTGATAAGTGGATAAAAGATTTTCAATCATAGTTTTAAAAAAATCAATTCTTATATACTAACTAATTTAAGTTATAGATGTACATTCTTCTACATATAAAATGATAAAATAGGGATTATAAAGCTAAATATAGCTTTCACTTGGGTGAATGTAACAACGAGAGGCTAAAGGTGCTTGAAAGGAAGAAATGAGTAGGTACGCTAATTAGAAGAGTGACGAGTGGATGACAGTAAAAGAGGAAGACAGATTATTCGATTTGAGGGTAACAGATTTGTGTGATGGAAAATTAGGTCTATGGAATTATGTGTATAATTAATGGGTATAGTAGGATATAAATAATATTAGAAATAATAAAATATTATATATATATATATATATATCATTAAATATTGTCGGACCTGCGGGCCGACCCGCAACCCACCGGGCTCAGCCCGTTTGGGCCGCCAACCCGTCGGTTAAAAATAATTTCGGGTTGAAATTTTTTTACCCTAACCCGCATTTTAGCCCACCGGTTTCGGACTGACCCATCGATTTCGGGCTTTATTTACATCCCTAGTTACAGGACAAAGGGAGTGAAAGATCATACCGCCATACCCTGTCCATGAAGGAAAGAAAATGAAAAAGGCATAAAGGGACGAAAAAGTTTGTCTGAGAATTTAAGGATTTGAATTGAAAATCATAAGAAAAGAAGTATAAAGTGAATTAAAAGTTTGTCAGTGAATTTAAGGAATTTATATCTATTTATATATTAAAATAAAGTAATTTTGAATAACTGTACTCGTAAAAGATTTTCATACTTTTTAATAATTTTTAAAAGTATATTTAACTTTTATTCAACAATATAACTTCAACTAATATAATAAATGATAATCTCGTCATATTTCCTCCAAAAAACTCACATCAATATTAATTTTTTTTATTTAATCTAAATTACTAATATTTTATATTATAACATATATATATAAACAAAAATAATAATAAAATCTTAAAAAATTATATTTATCACTTTTTCTTTAAAATATTACATTTTCACTCAATTATTTTATTTACTATGTTTAAATAATAAGGGTGTGATTTATTTTATGAAATAATAAATGCAATAATTTTTTTTAAAAGTAGGCAGAAATTTAAATGCAGAAAGCGGAATAAATAAAAGATAGAGCGTTCCACCTCTTGTCCACATCCCCCCAAACTTATTTCCAACTCGAAGAGTGGAAAAAGTTTGAAAATCAGACAAGAGAGAGAACGGTACCTGGTAGTTGATCTCAGACATCAACTTTTTATCCCGGAACCTTCAGAAATTGCGCGACGTGAGATTATGGCTGTTGGCACTCCGCGTCGACCGAGACGGGCTTCGCGTCGGTCGACATGGAGCCTTCTTGTCGACCCTCCTCACTGGTCGAAGTGTTCCACGTCGAGCTGCCTGTGTCGACGACGTCAGGTCTGCGTCGGTCGAAACAGACACTGTTCCGATTTTTTTTTCGAAAACCAAACAGAAATAAACAAATTCGAGAACAAGGATAAAATTGAAAACAAATTTGCAGAAAACAAAATAAGAGGAAATTGAAGAAAGCAAGTAAATATTGGGTTACCTCCCAACCAGTGCTTGATTTAACATCGCAGCTCGACGATACCTCATCTCACCAAGGTGGTCGAGTCCAGACTCGTCGACCCTTTGAATCTATCATGAAGACCCGACGGTTCTGAATGACGGCGGTGAAATCGGAGCGAGGTAGCTTAATTGCCGATTTCACTCCCTCGTTTCCTCGTTCCCACTGAATTACTTCTTCCGGCATCTCATTATCTTCCTCTTCTTCTTCAGTAGCTGTCACCTGATTGCATTCACCCTTCCTCTTGTTTTTGTCTATGCAAAAGGTGATGTACTCTTCATTCCCTCTCAGAGTGATCTCCCCCTTCTTGCAGTCGATCAGGACACCAGCTGTGTCGATGAACTCTCTTCCCAGAGTCATGGGGGTGTTGGCATCTTCTTTCATCTCGTGAACTACAAAATCAGCAGGAAATATCAGATGACCAACTCTAATAAGTACATCCTCTACAATACCTTTTGGCTTGGACACAGATCGGTCCGCCATCTGAAGGGTAATCGTGGTGGCTCTCATCTCCCCAATCTCGACCTTCTTGTAGATGGACAAGGGCATCATGTTGATGCTTGCCCCCGTATCGCACAACACATTCTGGAACTCCTTTCCACCAATCTCGATAGGTATCGAGAAACAACCTGGATCTGATCTCTTGATAGGGATCTGCTTCTGCAAGAGTAGACTGCATTCCTCATGAATCTTCACCGTCTCATTCTCCATGAATTGCTTCTTCTCGCTCATCAGTTTTCTGAGGTACTTCATGTAACTGGGTATTTCCCTGAGAGCTTCAACAAGAGGAATGTTAATATTCACTTTTTTTTAAATTTTGAACAAAATTAGTGAATTTAGAGTCTTCCCTTTTTTTTGCAAATCTCTGTGGGAAGGGCATTGGGGCAACTGGATCAGCTTTTCTTCCTTCTTTCTCCTTCTCTTTCTCGCCCAAGATGGGGCTCTGTTTCGACCGAGACGAGGCTATCTCGGCCGTCCTACTTCCTTTCAGTGCCAGCCGTGATTGGCTGATGTCGACCGGGATGCAACCTTCTGCATCGACCGGGATGGACTCCATCTCGGTCGACGTGGACTCTTCTGCCTCGGCCGACCTGCTCTCATTTCGACCCTCTGCGTCGACCGGGATGGACTCCATCTCGGTTGAAACAGAGGGGTCTTGTGTGGGATTTTTCTCCTTTGTTCCTCCAAATCTTCTTCAGGGCTGCTCGGTCCTTCATACTTCCTTCCGGATCGTAGCGAGATGGCATTGACTGATTTCTCCTTTGCTGGATTTGTCTCTGTGGTGCTTGGAAGTTGCCCCGGCTTATGCTGATTGCCTAGAGTAGCGACTATCTGGCTCAATTGGGTGTCCAACATCTGAAGATGCTTCGTCATCAACTGCATATGGTTGGCCATGCCCTTCACCTCAGTTTCCACCTTGCCAAATCGGTTGTCCGAGCTTTTGATGAATTTCTCCAATGTCTCCTCTAGCACAGACTTCTTTCTCTCTACGATTTCTCCTCCAGTACCTACATCAAAACCAGGTGGAGGGTGTTCTGCAGCAGAAGGGTTAGAATAAGAAAAACCAGGGTGAGATCGCCCATGGTTGTAATGATACCCTTGATTGCCTCGGTAGTTATTCTGATAACCACCGCCAATGTAGTTCACCTCCGAAATAGCAGCTCCAGATGAACTGCTTGCACCCCGATTGATGTAGTCAGCCTCCATTGGAACAATGGCCATGCTCGGCTCTGCAACAGCTGCAGCTTTTGTTGTGCCCAACTTTTCAATCTCTTCTCGGAGCTTTTTCACTTCAGCCACCACATCAAACTCTGGTTTTGCCTCAACTGCTTTGACTGGTAATTGCCTCTCGGTCGGCCACTGATGGCTATTCAGAGCCATGTCTGCCAGCAACCTCATACTCTCGGCTCTACTCTTCTTCATCAGGATTCCACCAGCAGATGCATCAACTAACTCTTTCATGTATGGAGTCAGCCCTTCATAAAAGTGGCAGACTTGCATCTCCAAATCAATTCCATGTCCAGGACAGAGTCGGAGAAGCTCTTTGTATCTCTTCCAGGCCTCGTAGAGTGACTCATCATACAACTGCTTGAAGGTGGTGATGGCAGCTTTTCTCTTCAGCAATAGGCTCGGCGGGAAGTAGTTGGTGAGGAATTCTGCTCGAAGCTCCTCCCATGTCCCAATCTGACGCTTGTCCAAACCAGCATTCCAAGATCTCGCCTCGTCTCTGAGTGAGAACGAGAACAACCTCATTCTGATGACGTCCTGAGGGACTCCATTCTGCTTTACAGTGTCGCACACCTCGATGAACAGGTTGAGGTGGGCATATGGATCTTCGACGGCTCTCCCCCCAAACTGGTTTTGCTGCACCATGTGGATCAGGCCTGTGCGCAGCTCAAAATTATTGGCATTGATGCCAACTCTGAATCCACCTTCTTCTTGTTGTGGCAAGAATCGGTCCAAGATAGACCTTTGTGGCACCGCCACTTGTCTGTCATTCAGCTCTGCCAGACTCGCGGCTTGTTCGGCTTGAGTAGCCTGGGCTACTTGAAGTTGTGCCCTCAGTTGTTGTACTTTATTGACAAACTGTCTCTACTCCTCGGGAGTCATATTCTGAAGCGGGGCTTCTTGATTTGCTTCCATCTCAAAGTTCAGCTTCTTTCCTTTCTTTCTGTTGTTTCTGCAGGCTGCTTCAATTTCTGATATGAAGGGCTCGAGTGTCTTCCCTTTGTTCCATGTGTTGATGCACATGCACAACAACCAAGGCAGAAATCAGTGCACGTCGACCGACACAGGGCTTGTGTCGATTGATGTGGAAAATTTCCTGCGTCGACCGACGCGACACGTGCGTCGGTCGAAACAGAACTCAAAAACACACACTCACGTGAAAGAAAAACAGAACAGACTCCAAAAACCAAGACAAATACACAAAATTGAAAAATACTAAAAATAAGAAAAATAATACCCAATCCAGAACTCTTTAGACAAGACAGTAATGATTCGCCGTCTGACTATCCGGCAACGGCGCCAATTTGATCGATGCTAAATCTGCATACAAATTATAGCAAAGGGCAAATAAATTATAAGAACCCGAAGGTTGTCGAACCCACAGGGATAGTGCAACGAAGGAAAATCATATACTGAATATAGTTTTCAAAACCTTTGTTTGGGCAAATCAATTTTAGGGGTTTTGGGTTTTCAAAACAAGTAATTAAAAAGAGAAATTCAAATATTAAAAAGCACAGATTCTAGGGAAATCTACCAATTTGATCAACATGCAAGAAACAAATATTCAAACCCAGAAAACATAATTTTGGTGGAAAATCTATTAATGTGGAATTAATTCCTTGGTCGGGCAATTAAATCCTAAATTACTAACTAGTGGTTATCTCCTCTCGGTCTCAAACACACCAATTAATCAATTTCAATAAAGATTAGATTTTTCCTACAATTGAATTCTTATTGGTCGGACAGAAAATCAAAAGTATTAAATCCTAACTTCCTATTACTAAACTTCACCTCTCGGTCCTTCGATTAATAACTGAAACATACCTCATTCTTCATCTCTCGATCCTTCGATGAAAATAGATTTAAAATAAAACATAGGATTTAAACCAATTAAAGGGCTTGAACAATTGAATCTAAACATGCATCACAGATGGAGAAACCCTATAACCTGTTTAGGGTTCTAGCCTAACATATTGAAAATAAATATTGCAGAGAAAATTAAAGATTGCATTAAAAACAATAAAGGTTTAACAAATAAAAGTAAAGAGGAATTCTAACAAAACTTAAAGAAAACTGAAAAATAAAGGTAGAACAATTTGTAAAAGCTTCAAAAGATCAGAATAATGGTGCTAAAACTCGAGCAAGAACTAGTATTTATAGAGGTAGAGGTGTATAAATTGGGATCTAGGGCCAAAAATATGATTTAGCCATAAAAATCTCGAAATTCCCTTTTCTGGGCCCGTTTTGGTCGACGTAGGGCTCATCTCGATCGACGCGAACTTCCTTGTGTCGGTCGACGTGGTCTTCATTTCGGTCGAGACAGAGACGTATTTCCCCTTCTGCGCAGTCTCACGGTTTTGGCAATAACTTTCACTCCCGAACTCCGATTGATCTGATTCCAGTTGCGTTGGAAAGCTAACTCAAAGATCTTTCCATATATGTGCTCTATTAGCTCAGATTCCAACTTTGGAAGAATTCGTGCATGTTTCTTTGAACATCTGCTGCTTTCGGTACGAGTTTCCGTTGGATTTGGCCTAAAAACCTGCAAAAACACACCATGGCAAGCATCATACCCCATAAACTTGACTCATGATCGATTTATTAACTAAAACTAAAGTAAATGAAAGAAAACAATAAGAAAATAATGTGATAGGTGAGACAAAATACGAGCTTATCAAGCTCACAAGGTTCATTATGTTAAACTCTGCCGATTGAATTATTTAATTCAGGCATAAGTAAAAAGAAGTGAGCGATAGTACTCAGAAACCAAATTAATTAATACGTTCACCTCCCAGCACAACAAAAATTCCTTTTCAGAGAGGTTTTGTAACGTCAACAGAATTTTTGACTCAGCTGTGTTTTTCCAAAAAATATTCATTTGGGGATCAATACAAATATATTAACCAATTTTACGGGACAAAGCTTTAGTTGTAGAATAATTCATGCAATTTACTGGAGCATTGTATATCTAGGCCCACAATGAGTTTTTCTTTGGCTTCCAATGCACGGATAAGGAAGAGGTGCCCTTCAAAGTGCCATAGCTGATTGTTGAAGACTCATCTTATTTCAGCTTCATCCTCAAATCTCTTTCTCTCTCTCTATATATATATATATATATATATATATATATATATATAAGGAATTAGTATATACCAAAGAAATGGAAATTTCACACATTATTTGATTTATGATTCATAAAAATTTTAACATCAAATCAAATATTAGTAGGGATGTCAATTTAGCCTGAAACCCGCGGGTTGGCCCGATTAACCCGAGCTAAAATACGGGTTAGGGTCAAAATATTTTAGCCCGAATAGCCTTAGACCGAATAACCCGAAGCCCGAAACTCGAATGGTTGACCCGATTAACCCGACTACTTTTTTTATTAATATATCTATCATAATTATAGTACAGAAATCTACTATTGATATTTTAGATCATATATATTAATTAAATTTTAAGTTAAATATAATTGTATTTAGTTCAAATAGTATTCAATACATAGTTAAGTTTATTTACTTACGAATTTAAAATATATCTAAATATTACTAAAATTAAAAATAATATATTTTTAATAGTTAAATTAATCATTATATAAGAGTTTGTGATGTGTTTTGTATTTTTTATAAGAGAAAAGTAATATTTTGTTTATTTTTTATTATTTAAAATATTAAAAGAGTGAAAATGTATTAAAAATAAAAAATAATACTATATAAATTCATTGGCCCGACATGCTAGCCCGAAAACCGACGGGTTAGGTATTTGATCCGGACCGATTAACCCGCAGTCTGATAGGGCTGACCCGAAACCCGACGATTTAGCCCGATTGATATCCCTAAATATTCGGGTATAATTCATTGATAAAGAGAACATTGGGGTATTTTTTATAGTTGATGGTATTTTTAATTGACAAAATGAAACATTATGGTATAATTCAAGGAAGGAGAAATAATAGGATATTTTTCATAATTGACCAATAATTTAGGGTATTTTTCATAGTTTTCCCGTTTTTAATTCGTTCCTATCTACAATCTACTCTCTCTCTAAATTATTTTCGTCACTTTCCTCTTCTAGATTTCTCTCTACTTTCAAAGCTCTTGTTGAATATCCCACATCGGCCATGAACCTGGGAATATACCACTATATAATAGTGGAGGTCCCCCTCCTTACAAGCCGGTTTTGTAGGGAGAAGTGGGGATCTTTACAGCTCTTACTTATTGCAGAAATGGCTTACGCAGCTCTTGATTCGCTTGCCAAAAAACTAGATAGGATTCTGGATCACAAGAATATGTACTATCATCCCGACGGCAAACGACGATGCAGTAACTGCGCTTTTCTTCGAAAGAAACTGCAAATCCTATCTCTACATGAAAATCTTGTTTTGTTGTCAAGTTTTCTTGAAGGTTATCCGAGGGCGGCGGCCGTCTTAGAAGCGCGACTCACAAATGTTGCAAAACAAGCGAAACGCGCGTTTGACTGCTTCAGCTTCGACCCCGACGATGAGAATGGTTTGGAATTTATATGTAATCCATTTAGATAAGGCTAGCATGTGTATGGCGTTCGTTTAATAGAATTTTACCTTTTATGTTTTTTTTAATCATGATTTTTTTTTTGGTATATTAATGTTTTATTATTTCATGAGTTTGGTTTACGATTTCCAGGGTTTATTGATTGATACATATAATAATTGAGTTTAGGGTGAATTGTTAGTGAGATCATGAATATTAGATTTTGGAAAAGTAATAGATTAAATTTTTGAGTTTGTTCTGATTCTGTATTTTTGCAGATCCGGAATGGAAAAGAATTTGTGAAGAGTTGGATAAATCTATACCAGAAATTGATTCGCTGATGCAGGAAGCAATGCGGATGAAATTGGATTCTCCTTTTCCACGAAGACCAGCTTCTATCGCCAAAGATACTCATACTATAGTTGGATTTGAGTAGGGTTTGATAGAGATGAAGGGCCGACTTTGTGGTGAGCCATCTCAGCTCGAAATAATCCCGATAGTTGGGATGGGTGGAATCGGGAAGACAACTCTTGCTAGGTATACTTACCAAGACCCTTCAATTAAATCACTTTGATGTTCGTGCTTGGGCAACAGTATCACAAAATTCTAGTGCAAAGATAATTCTTTCAAGTCTTTTGAGTTCCATTGATCCATCTAATGAGGAAAACTATCAACGAATGTCCAAGGAGGTGTTAGTTCTACATGGGCATAGATACTTAAAGAAGAGGAGATATCTAATAGTGATGGATGATATGTGGGATGCAAATGTTTTGGGATGATGTAAGAATGGCATTTCCTGATGACTGTAATGGAAGCCGGATTATTGTCACTACGAGGAACTCAGATGTAGCTACTTATGTCGATTCTTCAAACAAACCTCATAAGATACAGTTGATGTCTGAAGATCAAAGCTGGAGGCTATTTAAGAAAGAAGTGTTTGGAGAAGAAAATTGTCCTCCCGAGTTAAGGGAGATTGGTAAGCACATTGCAGAGAAATGCAGAGGACTTCCTCTTGCAATCGTTGTCATAGCTGGAGTTCTATGTAAGCTTGATCAAACACAAAACTCGTGGGAAAAGATTGCTAGAAATGTATCTGATGCTCTGAGTACGAGTGATGATGAACAAATCTCAAATATATTCTCTGTGAGTTATATGCATATGCCTCCTCATTTAAGACCGTGTTTTCTTTATATGGCTTGTTTTCCTGAAGATCATGAGATCAACGTATGAAGACTCATAAAATGGTGGGTGGCAGAAGGTTTCCTAATATCTAATGGATCAAAAGATATGGAGGAGTTGGGATATGAGTACTTAGAAGATTTAGCTAGAAGAAGTCTTGTTTTGATCGAAAAGAAGAGGTACGATGGCAAGATCAAAACTGTGAAGATCCATGATGTCTTGAGAGATCTATGCATAAGTAAAAGTAGGGATGATAATTTCTTTTGTGTCATAAATGAGTTCGAGGACAGCTTTCCAGACGGTATTGAGAACTCACATCGTTTGAGCATTTGTTCTAATGCTTGGGGTTGCATCCCAAACATGGGCTGCGCTACCATCCATACCATTCTGTTTTTTTGGGGTCATTGGGCATTTGATTATTGGAAGAATTTCAAACTTCTGGATGCAATGACTGTGCGACTCCCATCATTTGTTGTTGAAATAAGTGAGCTAATTCACTTGAGGTACCTTGCCCTTGCATTTGATACTGAAGACAAGCTACTTAGGATCGAAGTTCCTGAATTCTTGTCCAAACTTCAAAATCTTCAGACTTTAGTCATGAGGCGGCATAGGGATTATATCCCATTTTTGGCATATCTGCCTGTTGCAATTTGGAGAATGCCGCAATTAAGGCATATTATCTTACTCAATGGCTTCTTGCCCAATCCTTGTACAGTTATTTGTCTGGAAACTTTACCTCTAGAGAACCTGCACACTTTGTTGCATCGAAAATTTCACATGTTCTGAAAGGATGCTAGAAATGCTACAAAACCTAAAGAAGCTGAGGATTTATTATCCGGGGTGGGACCCTGATAATGAAACCGTAGAATGGTCAAAGTATGGCTTAAATAATCTGGTTCATCTTCCTTGTCTCGAAAAGTTGAGGATACATATAGACTATTACTCCTGCGAAAAGTTTGATCTGGACAAGAACCTTGCTTTCCCATTGACATTGAAAACATTATCCTTAAAGGGTTTGTTATTCCATGGGAAGAGATGTCAATTATTGGTTCATTGCCTAATCTTGAAGTGCTCAAGCTAACAAGGAACACCGATCACGGAGCCATATGGGAAACAACTGAAGGCGGATTTTGTCAACTAAAAGTGCTTCGAATTGACAACACAGATCTCCAACGATGGATAACAGAGAGCTCCCATTTCCCGAGGCTAGAGCGGCTAACTCTTTATGAATGCAGTAGTTTAAAAGAGATTCCATATGATGTTGGAGAAATAGCAACGCTTCAATTGATAGAAGTGGATGTCCGCGACTTATCTGTAGTGCAATCTGCAAAAGCTATACAAGAAGAACAACAAAGCTTTGGCAATGACATTATGGTCAGTCTCCTGAAATCCCGCAGCTGGAAGAGGTTTCAATCTTCATTTTAGTATCTCTTATCTACATGTGTATGTGCTTGAGTTTTGTAAATGTGTATTGCTGCTATTTGTTCACAGTGGAATAACCTTCAGATGTATCTTCAATATGTATGGAAGGAAAAGAAAATGTGATTTCATGCAGTCTATAAGCAGAAACAACGCCAATTTAAGCATGAAGTTCTACAGATGAAATACTCACTAATCAAAATATTATTTTGCATAATACAATAAATGTATTCTAGATAATAATATGCTCAAAGCCTCAAACAAGGATGTTCTAGATAACTTCGACTGGAAACATATAAACATGTGTTTATTGATCTTGAACCCATGACCTCTTTGTTTCAGCTAATGTGTTGTCATCACTATACTCCGAGTCAGGGATAAATCTGGTTATACTTGCTCACCCAAGAGGTTGTGATCATTTGCAGAGTGTAGTGTTTCTTGAGTGGAATAGGGAATGCAGATACGATAAGAATATGCAAGGCTGTGGATGGTGTGCATGGGAGAATTCAAAGCGGCAGAAGCCATGTCCGCCGCCGCAGCAATACTGATCTGTATGCTTAGAATTTTTGAGGTAGTGGTATAAATGGTAGTGGAAATTTATTCACTATTTTCTCGAGAATAATCATTTGAATTTGACTAGGATGATTATGAATAAGTATATCAATACCCACCGAACGAGGACCTAATAGTATATTCGGTGTTATATTTATTATTTTAATAAATATCACTATATATAAAGTTGTAAAATGTAAGTTAAAAAAAAAATAGTAAAGGAATTTCATATCACACCACATAATAAAATTAATACAAGATCAAACAAAGTTGTTATGGACATAAATTATCTTGTAATTTGGAAAACAAATGTGTCTATGCAACTTACACGCTACATAATGTCCTATTTAATTGCATCATATCATAATATACCTGAAAAAGTGACAACTAATCTCTTGGGCAATGATTTGTATGTTCCGCTTAGTTAGGGATGTCAATTTGGTTCGAAATTCACGAATTGACCTGATTAAATCGATTCATAAAGTAAGTTAGGGTAGAATTCGAAAACCGATAGATTGACCCAATTAATTCGAATAATCTTTTATTAATACTTTTTATCATAATTATATTAAAAATCTACTTTTAGCATTTAAGTTCATATTTTTTAAATATGTTTCAATTTCTATAATTGTATGAATTTGTGTTTAGTTCAAATAATCCGTAATTATTAAACAGATTCTTAAAAGTAATTTAATAATGAATTTAAAATATTAATAACATAAAAAGAAATAATATATTTTTAATATTTAAATAGATGAATTTATGAAGTTGATATGTATGACATTTCATATAAAAGAGAATCAATATTTCTTACATTTTGTATTATATAGAGGATTAAAAAGAGTAAAATATTTAATGGCGCATAATTTTTATAAAATATTAAAATATAATTGGTAAACAAATTGGCTCGACGAGTCAGTTCAAAAAATCAAAGGGTTAGAGTTAGAGTTATTTTTTAACCCAAAAAAATTTCAGTCCGAAGCGACTCAAACCAATTAATCTGCAACTTAATAGAATTAGCCGAAAATCCAATGAATTAGCTCATTAATATCCATATACTTAGGGGTATAATCGAACCGAGTTAAGCTGAGTAGTATAATGCTCAAGTTTGAGTTTTTTTTTTTTTTTTTTTTTGAGTTGAGCTTTTAGTTTTTTAATCGAATATTTGAAGTTCACCAACTTTACCAAGCTTTAGTCGAATCTAAACAAACTTTTTAAATTTAAAATATATTTAAAATATTTATTATTATTTTGAAAGAATCAAAATCTGATAACTTAGGAACGATTTGGTTTATTTATAACCCCACATATGCATAGGATATCACAATACAAAAATTGGATCTAATTTCAATTTACTGTTGTTACGATTAATTTACCTTAATCGCCAACCCTTCCAATAGTGTACACAAAAATTTTCTCCAATTCAAGTAACAGCATGAGCCATTTTTTAAAATAGAATATACTAATTTAAATTTTATTAATAAATGTTTTCAATATAATTTGGATATTTTGTTTATTAGATATAAATAAAATACTCTTAACTCAAGCTTATAACAAATTAATCATAAGTAAAATTAGGGATGTCGATCCAGCAAACCCGTCGGGTTTCGGGTCAACCATATCGGACTGCAGGTTAATCGGTCCGGGTCAAATCGGGCTAAAAATTTTTCAAGCTAAAAAATCTTGACCCTAACCCTAACCAATCGATTTTCGTGCTAGCTCGTCGGGCCAATGAATTTATTAATTATTTTTGTTTTTTAATATATTATATTTTACATGTTGAAAAATAAACAAAATATTATATCTCTCTTATATAAATGCAAACACATCACAAATTTTTATTAAAATGATAAATTTAACTATTAAAAATATTTCTTATTTTATTTTAGTAATATATGAATATGTTTTAACTTTATAAATAAATAAACTTAACTATATATTGAATACTATTTAAACTAAATACAATTATATAACTTAAAGCTTAATTAAAAAATATCATCTTAAATATCAGAAGTAGATTTTAGTACTATAATTATGAAAAGGGGAAATATCACAATTTATCCCAAACTTTCATCGAGTTCTCAAATCTATCCCCAACTTTTAAATATAACAATTTAAGGCCTAAACTTTGAAAATCTTCCCACCAATCAAAATCCTGATACCGAATATCCTACGTGAACAAATAATATTCCATGTGATCATAAAATATTAATTAAAAAAAGTCAAAGTAGTAATATTATGAAAAGTAATATTCCATGGAAATTTATCACTATTTTTAAAATTAATACGGATAAATAATCGTTAAATCAGATAAATTAAACTTACATATAATTAAATTACTTCTAATTTTTATTTTAATATTGTTTCATTAATATTGGAATTGAAATAATATAATATAATATTAAAAGTAATTTAATTCTAATATTAATTTTTGCTTAAGTAAATGCTAAATGAATAAAATAATTCAATTAAAATATGAGAGATACATGAAAATATATGATCTACTTTTACGAGAATTAATATCTATTATTTATATTAATCATGCCTCATTAATATTAGAATTAAATCAACATAAATATAAAATTAATTTAATTGTATATACGTTTAATTAATGTGATTTAGAAGTAGTAAGAAAAACTTTTTATTTTTAATAAATTATTTAATCCCTATTAATTGTAATAATAATGATAAACTACATGGATTTTTTTTTAAAATTAATATTTTATGATGACATGGAATAGTATTTGTCCATCTAGGATTTCTGGTGCCGGAATTTTGAATGGTGGGAAGATTTTCAAAGTTGAGGTCTTAAATTGTTATATTCAAAAGTTGGAGATAGATTTGGGATGTTGATGAAAGTTTGGGATAGATTTAAATATTTTTCCTTATGAAAAATATATTAATAAAAATAATAATTGGGTTAATCGGGCCAATTTGTCGGATTTTGGGCCCAACTCTATCGGGCCTCGGGTTATTCGGGCCAAAATATTTCGACTCTAGCCCGCATTTTGGCTCAAGTTAATCGAGTCAACCTGCATATTTCGGGCTAAATTGACATCCCTAAATAAAATATTTGATTAATGTGATCCAAAATAAAAAACAAGAAGTGTTATCTTACCATATAAAAAAAACTCTTTAGAAGATAACAAATGAGGAAAAAATATAAGAATAGAACGTGAAGTTTATTAAAGATAAAAATAATAAATATGGAGAAGAACAAAGTAAACATAAATAATTAAAATATCTTCAAAAGAGCCAAATAATTTCATTTTAGTTAATGGAATAGATTCTTAAAAGTACAAACTCACTCATCTATCTATAAATATACTAAATGATAGAAGTTCAAAAATATTACAATTTTACCACTTTCCCTTCAAAAATATTACATCAACTTTAATTTTATTTTTATTATTATTTTATTTACTATTTATTCTATTATAATATAGATATATAATAAAAATCTAATAATATTATATTATTCATTTTAAAAAAATATTACATTCAATAATTTATTATATTTACTATTTTAAATAATAAAAGTATAATTTCTAGTGGACTAATTTTATAAATTAAACTCCTACTTGTAGGTTTTGTGTTTAATATTTTTTTATTATTTTAATTTTATATTTATAGTTGGACATATAACTCTGAAAATATTATACTTTATAATACACTAATACGTAGGGATGATAATTTAGCCCGGATCCACGGGTTGGCCCGGCTAACCTGAGCGAAACATCGGGTTAGGGTTGAAAAAATTTTAACCGATAAGAAATTGAGCTAAATAGGTTGCGGGTTAAACAGACTGGACCCGCCGGGCTACGGTTTGACCCCACGGACTAGTCCATTTTTTTAAAAAAAAATCAACGTATATATAAACTATTTTACACTATAGACTTATTTTATACTTAGATGGAAGTGTGTAAATAAATTTGTTGCATACAAATAATATACCTATATTTTTACTATTTAGAAATATTATTTTACATAAATTATTTAAAAGAATATTTGAGAAATGATCGATTTCTAAAATATTAAATATTATTTTAAATATATTATATTCTTAGAGTTATTTAAATTCATAAATTTATAAAATTATTTAGTAAAGTTTTAATATCTTGTGTAATACAATAATTATTATTATAGTTTACTTTATGTCATAGCAAATTATTTAACATAATTGTAAGACCTCATCAAATTTTATGACATATAATATATTATCATATATATTATATATATTATAATATGATATATAATAAATATTTTTTTTGTAATTAATATATTTATTTAATACAATATTATTGGAATTGTATAATTAAATAATATAATTATTTAATTTATCTTATATCTTAGTATATAATACAACATTTTATGTTAGTATGCAGTTATAAAAATAATTATATTATATATAATCTAATTAATTTTATTAGTACAATAATAAATACTTAAGCTCAATAAAAAATAAAAAAAATTGTAATTTTGTCAGCCCGACGGGCTACCCAAAATCCGAAGGATTAGGGTTAAGGTTGAAAATTCTCAACACGAAAAAAGTTACAGCCCGTTTAGCCTGAACCTATTAACCCGCATTCCGATATGGCTGGTGCGAAACCCGATGGATTGGTTCGTTTGACATCCTTACTAATATATAATATTGATGAATGAAGATAGCTTCGATAAAAAATCACCAAAATATATATAATTTTATTAATCATATTTTAATTTTATAAAATAAAATATTTATATATTCAATTTGTGTATTGCGGGGTCGTAAATCTAGTATGAATTAGATAAATTAGATAAATTAAAAATTTATCTCAATAATTAAAGAGACACCCTGAATTTTATAACTGAATTGTGCCACCGTACTAAGACCACAAATAACAGCAACCTGTGTGTCATAGGTCTTCCGCCACGTCATTGCCACATCAGATTTTCCAAAATAAAAAAAAGAAAAAATGTCTTATTCTTGAGAGAGAGGGATCGACCACAGACCTGGAGAGACCACAAAGATCTGTGGGCCCCACATATTTTACTTTTTATTTATTTAATCATGAACCAATTAAATAAAGATAGTTGTTACAATTCTATTGGTCCATTTAATTTTATATAAATATTTTACTAAAATGGTTATATCTTTTAAACAATAAAATAAAAATAAATAAAATATATACCAAAATTTATAATTTTTTATTATCTACAAATAGAGTCTAATATATATATATATTTTTTAATTTTAAATTAAGATATATATATATATATATATATATATATATATAGGGATTGGATCTCATGCTAAAATATTAAATATGTTAAATATGAATGATTTTCATCCATTGATTTTGATGAAATCTAAGGCTGAGATTACTCAGATTTATGGTTATTAAATAACTGCAACATTTAAATTCTCTAATTTACCCTTATACAATAACTAAAAAATAATAATAAAAAACAATCATCATAACCGTCCATCACATCTAATCTAATGGCTCACAATTATTCTCATTTAGCATATTTTAATCTATTAGCATATGATCCCTTCTCTCTATATATATATATAGGAAATATATAAACTAAAATTGTGATATTATATATATAGGAAATATATTACTCCCTCCGTCCCGCCAGATTAGTCCATATTTTCATTTTCGTCTGTCCCACCAGATTAGTCCACTTCCTAAAATGGAAAAAAATCTCCTCACATCAATAAAATATTAATTCCACTACACTCACAAACATTGATTTCTGTGCCGAAACCAAACTGGACTAATCTAATGGGACGGAGGGAGTATTTAAAAAAATTAAATAAATTTCAATAAAATAATTATATATATATATATATGTATATATATATATATATTGTGTGGTTGGGTGGTGAGTGATCAATGATAAACTTGACAAAATATTGTGGTTGGGTTGGAGTGATGTGGAAGTGAGAGAAATTAATAAAGTATAATAAAAGTTGGGTGGTTGGGCTGGTTGCTGATAAACATAGTCTAAGTGCAAAACGCGATAGATTAATCATATCATCAAGTTACTTCAAAAATCAATCAATTTTAACTTTCTCATTTTTTAATCTTATTTACGCAAATAATATATTAAATTAACATCTCATTCAATTAAATATTTAAAAAAGCATATTAAAATGAAGAAATGTGAATGAAAATCACATTTAACTATAAAAGCTACAGAAGAACATCACAGTTATCTTTAAACGATTCATCATATTTCATGAAGGAAGCAAATGCTGATTCACTTGAACGAATATCAGATCCTCCGACATTATAGTATTTCACAACAAATACGACATTAATATAAAATAAAGGAAATTGGTTTTACGGAAATAGAGTTAAAAGCACACGAAGATATGCAATCAGAAGAATAACTCATCAAATTTCATACGTTTCCCAGCTACGCGAGTTGAGGAAACGAACCTGGAGGAGGTCATTGCCTACGCTTTGTTGTTCTATTTCGATGCATTTTACAGATTCCACAACTGATAAATTCTGGATGTCCACCTCAATCAACTCAAGCGTCGGTATATCTCCCATACCACTGGGAACCTCTCTCAAATTGTGACACTCATAAAGAGTCAGGCGCTGGAGGTAGGGGAAAGAGGATTCATCTGCTATCCATTCATGGAGATCTGTGTACTTAATTACAAGTTCTTTCAGCTGGCAGAATTCCCCTTCACTTGTTTCCCATTTTGTTCCCCGACATGCCCTCCTTCTTAATTTGAGCACTTCAAGATTAGGCAGTGCCCCGATCATTGACATCTCTTCCCATGGAAATCTGCAGCCACTTAAGGTCAGTTTCTTCAGTGTGACCGGGAAGCTAATGTTCTCCGACAGCAAGTCATTCTTCAAGTTCGGGTAAGGCTTTGCATACAAACTCAACTTTTCAAGTTTATGCAGACGAACCAGATTATTCAAGCAATACTCGGACCATCCTGTTTCATATATCCCCTCATACGAATAGATGATTCCCAACTTGTTAATGTTTGGTATCATCTGCAAAACTCTTTCAGAGCACTTGAAATCTTGGATACGTGAAAGTGTTTGCAGATTCTCTAGAGATGAAACTTGGTCTATACAAGGATCTGGTATGAAGCCATTCATCAGGATAAGTTGCCTCAGCTGTGGCATTCTCCACATCTCAAACTCCATACACTCCCGATTTAATTCATCATCTAAACTAGCGGATTCGTATTTCCGTGCGTTCAAAACATTTACAATTAAGATCTGAAGATTCTGAAGCTTGTACAAGGACTCAGAAACAAGTCTGAGTGTCCCTCTAGTACCTTCACATGTCAAAGCAAGATATCTCAAGTTAATTAGCTCTCCAATAAATCCAAAAGAGTTGGACATGAGTGAGGTGAATGTGATGGTTAATGCATGCACCACTCTGAGAAGTCTAAAACTTTTCCAAAAATCAAAGGCCCATTGCTTGAAAAGAAGGATGGTATGGGTAGGTGAACTCTCCATGTTTGGAATGACGCCAGAGATGTTGGCACAAATGCTGAGGCGGTGTGACTTCTCAATACCTTGTGGAAAGCTGCCCTCGAACTCATTTACCATGTAAAGGAAATTATCATCCCGACTTTTTCTTATGCAGAGATCTCTCAAGACATCATGGATCTTCACGGTTTTGATCTTGCCATCGTAACTCTTCTTTTCGATCAAAACAAGACTTCTTTTAGTTAAATCTTCTAGGTACTCATATCCCAACTCTTCCATACCTTTCGATTCATTTGAAATAAGGAAACCTTCTGCCACCCACACCATAATGAGTCTTGAGACGTCAATCTCCTCATCTTCTGGAAAACAGGACATATATAGAAAGCAAGGTCTTAAATGCGATGGCAGATGCATATAACTCACAGATAATATATCTGAAAACTGATCATCACTATTTGCATTCACAACTTCAGATACATTTCTAGCAATCTTTTCCCAAGAATCTTGCATTTGGTCGAGCTTCGATAGAACACCAGCTATCACCACAACTGCAAGAGGAAGCCCTCTGCACTTTTCTGCAATGTGCTTACCAATCTTCTCTAACTCCGGAGGGCAAGATCCCTGTCCAAACACGCCCTCTTTCAGAAGGCTCCAGCTTTGATCTGCAGACATCAGCTGCATCCTGTGAGGTTTTTGGGAAGAGTCGACATAAGAAGCAACATCTAAATCCCTGGTAGTGATTATAATCCGGCTTCCGTTGCAGTCGTCTGGAAAAGCCCTTCTCACATCATCCCACACATTTGCATCCCACATATCATCCATCACTATTAGATATCTCCTCTTCTTTAAGTGTCTATATACACGTAGAACCAACGACTCCTTGTCCAACCGTTGACGTGTTGCATTATAAGATGAATAAATGGAACTCAAAAGGCTTGAAAGAATTATCTCAGCACTAGAATTTTGTGATACTGTAGCCCAAGCACGAACATCAAAGTGATGAATAGTTGAATGGTCTTGGTAAGTATACCTAGCAAGAGTAGTCTTCCCGATGCCACCCATCCCAATGATCGGGATTATTTCAAGATGAGACGATGGCTCACCAATTAGCCGGCCCTTCATCTCTATCAAGCCTTCCTCATGTCCGACTATAGTTTGTTCAGTTATATTTTTCAGCTTTGGTGAAAAATAAAGACTTATAAAGCGATTTATTATCCAATTCCCTTCGTTAAGAAGAGAATCAACTTCTTCTTCGATCGATTTCATTGCATCGGTATCTACAAAAATACACAGAATCAGATATATAGTCATCACATAATAAATTTAACTTAATGAATTCAATACATATTTCGAACCATTTTCATTCCAAACGATGCCGTAGCGTTTCAAGGAGTCTTCTGCTTGTTTTGCTATATATGTGAGTCGTGCTTCTAAGTTGGCTGCCTCTCCTGGAAAATCTTCGAGAAAACTCGGCAAGAAAACAGCGTTTTGGTGTAGAGATTTGATTTTCCGTTTTGCTCTATTTAAAAAGTAATTCGGTTCAGATTCGTCAGAATGTCTGAACCTACTGATATTCTGGCGATCTAGAATCAGATCTACTTGAAGAGCAAGCGAATCAAGAGCCTCATGAGCCATGGTGAAGAACACAGAAAGCTGTTTAGAAGCAGCAATAATAGACTTACTGAATCTAGATTGAATTCAGAAAACCCTGTGTTCCGTCAATTACTTTCGGTGCTAGGCAGCATTAGGTGGGGCCACACACTGGCATGCGGAGTTCCGTGTCGGCATTGTTGAGAGATAAGAGGGACTCTACATTTATTTACTTGATGCTTTTGAATTAAAATGAAAGGGAAAAAATGGATCAAATCCTTCAATAATGGTATTTCACTTTGTTACATTATTTCAATTATTAATTTTAATTATTATTTTTACAAAAATAAAAATTATGTAGATCACAATATACTTTAATTGGTTTTTAACAACAA
>JAPKLW010005283.1:0-21706 GCA_026898455.1 Plectranthus barbatus
GGGACGGAGGGAGTACTTTTTAAACGATTAGCAATTATAATACAATTTTTATAAATTTTATAACAACACAATTTTTTTAAAAATCATGCAATTGTACACAGTGTTTGAAAGTTTAACATTCATAACATGATTTTTAAAAGTCAATTATAAATATAAAATTAAAAGGAAATAAAATTAGAAATTCCGGATATACTTTACCTTTTAATTTTCGAGTTAAATATAGATTTTGAACCTCAAAATTTATGTAACTTAAATAAAATATTATTTTAATTTTTCTAATTGTGTAAGTTTGATGAAATATAAAAAAAGTCTACAATGGAAATATTTATTTTTTAATAGATTATGTTAGAATTGCACATTTGTCAAAAACTTTGTTATAATTGTCAAAACTTACAAAATGTTGAAAAAAACAATAAATAGTATTGTTAACATAATTAACCCAAACCTAAAATAATGAAAAACAAATAATATAAAATATATTTTTTATATCTTTTACCGTAAATAATGATCAAATATTTATATTGTATATATAAGTTCATAAAATGGTTAGCAAAATCAATCAATAAGTACAATTCACATAAAAAATTATCAGCAATAGTTAATAATTACTATTTAAGTTACAATATATCAACAATAATAATTTGAGATTTGAACTATAATCATAATTTGAACAAGGGATTGGGTTAGGGTTTGTTATTTTTTCTAGCGACACAGCCCATATTGCAAAAAAAAAATTGTTGGATTGCTTTTTAGTTTCAGATTTTTATAATTGATTTCTAAAACTTTTTAATTAAAATTGGGCCAAATCCATTATGATTGATATTGGATGGTCCATATTTCTATTCCCTTTCAATTAGTGGAGTCGGACTAATAAAAATATTTTACATTCTTGCATCAATATATTTATTTTACATAGAGATGTATTGAAAAAAAAAAATCTTTATCACAACTGTGGGGTCGGGCGCCCCCCTAGCTCTGGGGTGGCGTCGCCCCTATATATATATAATATATATAGGGGAGGTTAGATCATATGAGAATAAATGTTAATGTAAGAAATGAGAATAAATCTCAACCTTTGATTTCACAAGATCTGCGGTCATGCTTTAATAATTTCTGTCTTCATTTTATCCTCCGCGAACTTCATTATTACATATTTAAGGGTATCATTGTCATTTAGCCTGATGGTATCTCCCTCAAATAATTTCCATTTTCATTTTATCCTCCGCGAACTTCATTATTACATATTTGGATCTGTAATTCCTTTTCTTTTCGATTTTTCATAAGATTTCGATTGCCTTGTTGAGTCATCCAATACTCTAAAATTAAATTAAATTTTATTAATATTATTTAATTGAATTTTCTAATTTAATGAAGTTTTAAATAGATAAAATGAACATATTCTTCTGAAAAAATTGATTTTATTTTTTTTAAATTTAATTTTTCTCATTTAATGAAGTATAGATGAGATAAAATGAAGAGAACTGTTTCTAAAAATTTGAATTTTTTTCTTTTAATGATGTATATAGGAGATAAAATAAAGAGAACTGAAATACTTTTTCTGAAAAATTGATTTTATTTTTATTTAATTTAATCTTTTCCATTTAATGAAGTATAGAGGAGATAAAATGAAGAAAACTGTTTCTAAAAATTAGATTTTTTTTCATTTGATGATGTATATAGGAGATAAAATGAATGATGTATATAGGAGATAAAATGAAGAGAATTGAAATCATTTTTTCCGAAAAATTGATTTTATTTTTATTTATTTTATAATGAACAACAATTGAGAAAAAATGAAGAATAACTAAGATATAATGAAGAACTACCAAGATAAAATGCATGTCACGTGTAACGTCAAAATTCACATCGAATTTATTTTATAATGAATCACAATTGAGATGAAATGGAGAATAACTAAGATATAATGAAGAACTGCTAAGATAAAATGCATGTTACGTGTAACATCAAATTCTGAATCGAATTTATTTTATAATGATTCGCAATTGAGATAAAATGAAGTATAACTAAGATAAAATGAAGTATATAATACATAAAATGAACAAAACACAACTTTTGCGTCCTGTACGTTCGTAATGACTATGTTGCCCTTTAATGAAGTAAAATGAGGATAATATGCCGCATTTTTTGTTAAAGCTCTTATGTAATCTGGATCGTTGATGTTGTCAAATCTATGAACGAGATTTATTCTCATTTATCATGATAGGGGCTATTCTCACCATATCAGTCCCCTATATATATATAGAGTTGCGTTCATTTCTGAACTAAGTGTTGTGAATGAACAATGAACATACATCCAACCTTTGATTTATTTAATCCAGCGGTTAATATGATGAAACGTGTCAAGTAAATAATCATTTTTTATTTCATTAAGGGTAGTATAGGTATTGTATTATAATTAATTTTTGGAACGGTTATTCAGTTTGGTAACTGCAATATTTACTCAATCTTTGATTTGTTTCATATCTTTTTTAAGATCAGATTTTTCGTTCCTTTATCAACTACTTCCATTAATTTTTTTCACATCATCGTCTTAATTCTAAATTCGTTCCCTTTCCTTCTTTTTTTTTGCACCATTTTTTTAAAAAATACTATGAACGACATACCAGGTATTTTTTTTATTTGTACTTTTTTTTCAATTCTTGTTTGTTTTCATGTATAATTTTTTATTTTTCATTCGTACAGTTTTTTTATACTTTTTTCATCGTTTTTTTTTTTGTAATTGTGTAGTATTGTTAATTAACATAGTATGTACGTATGAAGTTTTTTTATTCTGATTTATTTATTCTTATTGGATGCATTTTTTAATTTTTTTTTCATGTTAATTGATTATAATTACTAGTTCGTTTATCATTATTGTTGTATATTGGTATCATCAATGTTCATTTTATATATCATTATTTTATATGTCTTGTGAATTATTGTAAGTATTTAAAATAAAATATTATCAACGAAATTTCAAGAGTCAAATGTGGTATCAATGTTATTATCTGAATCGTAGTTCGTATTATCTGATTTAATACTTTGTAATTATGATTTAATTCTTCTTATTGGTTGATATTTTTAATTTTTTTTTAATCATGGTACTTGATTCTAACTAATATTTCGTTTAGCATTTTTCTTATATGTTGGTATCATTAACATTCATGTTGTATATCATTAAATTGTATGTTTTCTCAATTATTGTAAGTATTTAAAATAAAATAATATCAATGAATTACAGTGTGAGTATGTACTGATATACATTTTTGTATATTGGAAACATAAATTATAAAAACACAATACATTTAGAAATTTTGATGCAAAATGCAAATCACTACATATTTTAAGAAGTTCAACATTTAAACAACATATGAATGAGTTAAAGTGTTTCTAAAACCATACAAAAGCAAAAAATAACTTAGTCACCACAACATTCATCAGTCCAACCCTAAATTTGGAGTAAATCATTAACAAACGTCCCAACATCCACCTCATTAATCTCTGCCTCAGCTTTGATGTATTCCAGGCTTTCTTTTTCATTGTTCAGTGCACAAGCATTATTTGGTGACAAGAGAAGGGTGCAGGTATATTTGGCTCGTAGATATCAGTAGACGAGCACGCTTACTACCTGCATTTTTTAAATAAATATGTATGTTGGCTTATCATTTATAAAATACACAAATTGATTATGTAAAAAAGGAAGAAAAAAATTAATGATAAGAGACACATAGTTTAATGACATAAATTTAACAAAAAAATGATATTACTTCGTAATGTATCTCTAAATTCTAATGTGAAAAAATGATATTATCAGTGCACGTTTAATGATAAGTTTTTTGTAGGTAAATGACATTTAATGAATAATAGGATCGAACAGGCGTTTAAAGTTCAATTTTGTTCAGCAAAGAATGATACGCTTGATTTTGGAAAATTATAAACAGTATACATTTGTTCATATATCATTAAATAAGAAACCTACATGTTAATGACAAACGAACAATATGATAAAGATTCCGTTTTTGAATTTTAAATAATCCCGCGCTGGTCATGTTCTACGTTTTTCGCTTTTAATGATTTCTTTTTCCAGACGCAAATCATGAAATAGGTTTTGGATCGCATAACCATTCAACAAAAAACTAAATCGAATATAGTAGAACCTGTAGATGATGAGCCCACTGCGGTTTATTTCTTCGGACCCATGATGACGTATAGTTGCAGTCTTCGTCTTTGATTCGAGCAACTGAAACAAAAAAACCCTAGTTAAAAAAAAAACACGGCACCGCATTTTTTTACTTGGTTGATGTATTCTACAGAAAATAATAAAATGACAGAGGAAAAATGATATATTTTCACCGGGTTCATCCGAACTTCTTCCGTCTTCGATCAGTGGTATTACCAATTTCTTTCGATTTCTTCTCTCGTTGAATTCTAATTGACTTTTCTGGGTTAATTGCAGAACATTAATGACATACAACTTCCCTGAATATTTGTTTAAATGTGTAAAGATCGTGAGTTGATTTTTTTTGGTAACCGCACCCTTATTGATCGACTTTCAGTTTTTAATTACTCATCATTTTTTTTGTTCCTAATTTACCCTTTTAATGACACACATGACACTAAATAATGATAGACGATAACTTCTAATCTTGGACGTTGATTTAGGGATTGGATGGTTAGATATTCTCTGTTCATTCACATATAGTTGTTCAGCCTAGATCACTCCCCTATATATATATATATATATATATATATTATATTAAAAGAAAGCGATATATTCTCTTATATCAATATACAACAATTTTAATATCTGAGAAATAAGAATAGATCTCGCGCGTCCATCTCATCAAATCGACGAACATGATTCATTCTCAGCAAATTGAAAAACGTGGCATTTTTGCCCCAATATACTGTAGTTTTAGCCTTTAAAGGCTAAAACTGTGAAAAAAACTCAAACACAAACAGCAACCTGCATTTTAAGCCCGATTTACTTTATTTTTAGACCAATTTACTTCATTTTTAGCCCGATTTACTTCATTTTTACATAAATATGAATTAAAAAAATTAAACATCTTCTTCTTCAAAGCAGCAACACGAGCGTAGTCTCTATAAAACTCAATACCAACATCAACAGTTCTAAAAACTCTGCCCTTAAAATGCTTCATCTCATCAACACACTTTGGAATAAATGAACCTGTAAGATACAAAAATGCACAAAGTTAACACTAAAGATGCACAATATAATAGTAAAAATAAACGTCGATAGTGTTTGTAATTGATTCGTGCATGAATATAGTTTGAAGAGGACATGTATGATCGATCATCTGAAGGTAAGTTTAATACTTTGTATTTTTTATTTTTGATAGTGTTCATGGATCTATTAATTTTTTTTATGTTAGGAGATGGTTTGATCTTTTTTTTTGAATTCTAGACTCTGTTTGTAATTGATTCGTTATTCGTGCATGAATATAGTTTTAAAAAAAAATTGTGTTATTCAGATGTTCATTTTTCCTTTCTTATGGTGCATCTTTAGTGTTAACATTGTTCATTTTTTCATCTTTCAGTTTCATTTATTCTAAATTGTGTTGATAGTTTTAAAACAAATTGTGTTATTCAGATGTTAATTTTTCCTTTATTATTGTGCATCTTTAGTGTTAACATTGTTCATTTTTTCATTTTTCAGGTTCATTTATTCCAAATTGTGTTGATAGTTTTTAAAAAATTGTGTTATTCAGATGTTCATTTTTCCTTTATTATTGTGCATCTTTAGTGTTAACATTGTTCATTTTCTCATCTTACAGGTTCATTTATTTGAAATTGGCGAAAGCGAGTAGAATTCCAGAGAAAACCGTCGAATGTCTGAAGAAATATTGAGAGAGGAATTGAAATTTTGTTGAAAGTGAAGAGTTTTTTTCGAGAAGTGTATTGGAAAGTTGCGATTGAACGGCGTAAAAATGAAACCGTGTAGCAGTTGTGTAAATTTCGATATTTGATTTTATTGTATTTAATTTTTTTAATTTGTGTTTATTCAAAACTGAAGTAAAAGTGAGGAAAACTGCAGGATGTGGTAGGTTTGTGGTTGGTCTTTGTAAATGTTTAATTTTTTTATAATTCGTATTTATGTAAAAATGAAGTAAATCGGACTAAAAATGAAGTAAATCGGGCTAAAAATGAAGTAAATCGAGCTAAAAATAAAGGTTGTGAGTATTTTTACAGTTTTAGCCTTTAAAGGCTAAAACTGCAGGATATCGGGGCAAAAATACCGTGTTTTTTAATTTGTTTAGAATGAATCCTGTTTGTCGATTTGATGAGATGGACGCGCGAGATATATTCTTATTTCTCATAGTAACTCCTATTCTCACCTGATCACTACCCTATATATATATATTCTTGAGATATATTAGATACTACAATATCTTGTGTATCAAGTTTTCTAATATTATGTATATCTTGTATATTAGATAGATAGATTTGATTTCCTCTCTATATATAACTCATTGTACACTATTATTCATTGAGTGAAATAAAGGGAATTATTTCTCTACATGGTATCAGCCAAACCTTGGCATAAACCCTAGAAATTTTTTTCTTCTCGCCGACTGCGTCTGTTTTCGGCCGATTATAGCTGCCCCAGTCGACCAGAATGATCTTCCCACCTTGCCTCTCTCCACGATCATCCACATGGTCAATATTAAACTTACATCCACCAACTATCTCCTTTGGCATGCACAGATCGAGTCGTTACTTATCACGCAGAACTTTATGCCCTATGTTGATGGATCGGTCCTTCCCCCGCCTCGCACGATCGTCGCCTCCGACGCCATCGCAGTTAACCAGGATTTCTCCAAGTGGTACTCTCGCGATCAACTTATCAAACTCTTTCTTGTCTCGACTCTCATGGAGGAGTCCATGGCAGTAATCATAGGTCGTTCGACATTGCATGATGTTTGGACATCCCTCTCTCGCTCCTACAGTCACTGCTCCAAGGCAAGGGAACTTAGTCTCAAGGATGACCTACTATCCATGAAGCAGGGAGATCTCTCGGTTGCCGATTTTGGTCACCGATTCAAATCTCTTTGTGATCAATTGACGGCTATTGGACAAGCTGTTGATCCCTCGGATAAATCTCATTAGTTTCTCCGCGGGTTGGCATCGTCCTTCTCCAATTTTACAGCGGCTCAGATGGCTCAGGAGACTCTTCCTGATTTCGACACATTACTGGCTCGCGCTTTGAGTCATGAATTATTTCTAAAGTCGTCAAACTCCTCGCCCTCGCCACAGTCGGTTACTTTTTATGCTGCGTCCAAGCCGCGTGACAACGGTGGCAAAAACAACTCCTCAAACGGTCGCGGACGGTCTCAAGGCGGAAAACGGAAAACTCGCAAACCTTGGTGTTACTTTTGCAGGCAAAACGACCATGATGCTTTTGACTGCCCCAAGCGCTTCAACAGGTCTTTCGTCCGGTCCTCTCGCCCTGCGTCCTCGGCAAATATTGCGGAAGTTTTTTTCGCTCAGTGCAATGTTTCTCCTACTCCGCTTTCTGATTGGTATTTGAACACTGGGGCGTCTGCACACATCGCAGCAGATCCATCTTCTCTGGATAATGTCACGCCATACACCGGCGGCGATCATGTGACAGTTGGCAATGGTGCTCGCCTAGACATAACACATACAGGCTCTTTATCTCTTTCAGATTCTATATATATATCGCATGTTCTTGTTGTGCCTTCCATAACTAAGAATTTGCTATCTGTTAGTCGTCTTACACTTGACTTTCCTGTTGACGTGTTGTTTAATGACTTGCTGCTTTGCATACGGACTCGGGACACCGGCCAAATTATTGCCACCGGCGTGCGTAAGCATGGGTTGTAAGTGATTCGTTAACCAATCTCTGCCCTCACGGCAATAGCTACTTCTCGCCCTCCTCGTGCTACTTCGGAAATCTGGCACAACCGTCTTGGCCACACTTCATTCAAAGTCCTCTGTCTTCTGCAAAAACTTAGTTTGCTTTCTACTACTTCTCCTTTTCAGTTAGATAGTCTATGTTCTTCTTGTCAGTTAGCTAAAAACTCGCACTTGTCTTTTCCTATTTCTGAAAAACGTGCATCGCATGTACTGGATTTAGTTCATTGCGATCTTTGGGGTCCTTCTCCAATAAAATCTCATTCTGGTTTTCGTTACTACGCTGTCTTCATTGATGATTTCTCTAGATTTACTTTGTTTTATTCGCTGCGTACTAAATCTGATTTCTTTGATGTGTTTCTCAATTTTCATAAATTCGTTGAAACCCAGTTCTCCTGTAAAATCAAGAAATTCCAGAGTGACGGTGGAACTGAATTTACCAACACTCATTTTAAAACTCATCTTGCTAAATCTGGCATTCACCATCTTGTGTCATGTCCATAAACTCCCTCTCAAAACGGTCGAGCAGAATGAAAACATCGCCATATTACGTGAATATGGGTCTCTCCTTACTTTTTCACTCTTCCGCACCTCTCACTCTATGGGTAGAATCCTTTAGTACTGCGGTTCACATCATAAATCGCCTTCCCACACCAACTCTCAACGACGCCTCACCATTCAAAACTCTCTTTCACTGCTCACCCTCATATGTCTCTCTTAAAACCTTTGGTTGTCGTGTCTTTCCTTACCTCCGGGACTACACAAAACATAAGCTTCAACCCCGCAGCCTTCCCTGCATTTTTGTTGGTTATAGCACGAGTCATAAGGGTTTTCATTGTTTAGATCCATCCACCTCTCGTGTTTACATCACTCGCCATGCTCGTTTTGATGAAACATATTTTCCGTACTCTAAGTCTAGCGAACCAACTTCTCTCTCGCGATTAGAACTCTCTGAATACTTTGAGACTTCTTCGACATCACCTCCTTCCTTCGATCGGCCCTCCCCGTTGACCAAACCATGCACTCTTTGCACTCCGAATATACCTAGTCCGGTTGTACCTCCTCTTCCTCAAACAACACCTCAACCCATGGCCAATCCCCCCGAACCACCACCGCCCGTACCTGAGCCTCCTCCTCAGCTTGAACACGCTAATCCACTTCCTCCACCCGCGCATGCAAGCCGTCACCAATGCAAACGTGTGCCAAATCGGGGATCTTTAAGCCTCGATATCCGATTAACATTAATTTGGTTTCTGTGTTTTTTGTTTCTGCAGCGTTGCCTGAGCCTCGCGGTATAAAGACCGCACTCAAAGTTCTGGAATGGACAAATTGGTTCCGCGGCCTCCGAACACTAATATTGTTGGTTTAAAATGGGTCTACCGAACCAAACTTCGGGTAGATGGCTCTGTGGATCGCTATAAAGCCCGTCTCGTGGCTCAAGGGTTTAGCCAAGTCCCTGGGTTCGACTTCACTCATACTTTCAGTCCAGTTGTCAAAGCTTCAACCGTTCGTATCGTGATCGTTATTGATGTGATGAACTCTTGGCCTCTTAGACAACTAGATGTCAAGAATGTTTTTCTGGATGGAATTCTTTCAACCCCAGTTTTTATGGAGCAGCCTCCTGGTTACATCGATCAACGGTACCCTTCGCAACACAAAGCTATCTATGGGCTTCGTCAGGCTCCACTTGCTTGGTACCAACGGTTTCGATCGTTCTTATTATCTATTGGTTTTCTATGCAGCGCCTCCGACACTTCCCTATTTGTGCTACGCCGACGCTCCACCCTAACCTATTTACTTGTTTACATTGATGATATCATCATCACCGGAAACAACTCATCCACTATTTCGGACCTCATGGCTCGTCTTCACATGGAATTCTCTACGAAAGACCTAGGTCCTCTTGGATATTTCTTAGGGCTGGAGGCTCACCCAATGTCGACGGGTCTATTTCTAACTCAGACAAAATACGCTCTCGACATTCTTCATCATGCTCAAATGACAGATGTCAAGCCAGTCTATACGCTTAGCTCCATGCGTCACCTACACTGACGATGGTGTTCCGTTTGATGATCCTACTCTCTACTGCTCGCTACTTGGCGCTCTCCAGTATCTCACTATTACTCGCCCGGACTTTGCCTACTCAGTTAATACATTGAGTCAGTTCCAGCAATCGCCTACTATGGACCACTTTCAAGGCTTGAAATGCGTTCTTCGGTATGTTAAAGGCTCGGTAAAGTTCGGTCTAACATTCTCAAAGGGTACTCCTACCTTGCATGGGTATTCTGATGCAGATTGGGCGAGATGTCTAGATACCAGGCGTTCCACATACGGCTACTCGATTTTCCTCGGTCCGAATTTTGTTCCTTGGAGTGCAAAAAAGCAACCTACAGTCTACTCAATTATCTTGTTACTAGTTCGTTCTAAGATTTACTGGATTGAGTTTTATTATTCTGTACGTGTGCATGCGTGAGTTGTTGTGTTTGTTCTCGGTGTCGATCGACGTCAAAATTTTGCTACGTCGATCGACGCCGACCACTCTCTTGCATCGATCGACGTGGAATCCACGTCGATCGATGCCGAACTGATATCTACCTGTTTTCATTTCAGGTAGTGCATGAACACGAGATCTCAAGGAAAAACACTCGAGGCTTTTGTCCCTGAAATCGAAGCAACCTGCAGGAAAAACAAAAAGAAAGGAAAAGACAAACAACAAGAGATGGAAGAGAATCCTGAAGCACCTCTGCAAAATATGACTCCCGAGGAGCAGAGGGAATTTGTGAATGAAGTACAGCAGCTGAGAGCACAACTACAAGCAGCCCAGGCTACTCAGGCAGAACAAGCTGCAAGACTGGCAGAGTTGAACAACAGGCAGATAGTGGTTCCACAAAGGTCCATCTCGGATCGATTCCTTCCACAGCAAGAGGAGGCCGAATTCAGAGTTGGCATCAACGCCCAACAATTTTGAGCTGCGCACAAGCCTTATTCAGATGGTGCAACAAAATCAGTTTGCGGGGAGAGCTGTAGAAGATCCATATGCCCACCTCAACCAGTTCATTGAGGTGTGCGACACTGTGAAGCGAAATGGAGTACCCCAGGATGTAATCCGAATGAGACTGTTCTCATTCTCACTCATAGACGAGATGCGGTCTTGGTTTGCTGGATTGGATAAGAGCTTGATAGGGACATGGGAGGAGCTTCGATCAGAATTCCTCACCAACTACTTCCTGCCGAGCCTGCTGCTGAAGAGGAAAGCTGCTATCACCCAATTTAAACAGATGTATGATGAATCACTATATGAGGCCTGGAAGAGGTACAAGGAGTTCTTACGGCTCTGTCCTGGGCATGGGATTGATTTAGAGATGCAGGTCTGTCATTTCTATGAAGGGCTGACTCCACACATGAAGGAGTTGGTTGATGCATCTGCTGGTGGAATCCTAATGAAGAAGAGTGGAGCTGAGGGATTGAGACTTCTGGCGGATATGGCTCTGAATAGCCATCAGTGGCCGACCGAGAGGTAGCTACCAGTCAAAGCAGTCGAGACAAAGCCAGAATTTGACATGGTTGCTGAAGTGAAAAAGCTCCGGGAAGATTTCGCAAAATTGGAAGCAGCAAAAGCCACCGCTACCGCTGCTGCAAAGCCAAGCATGGCCATAGTACCCGTGGAGGCTGACTACATCAATCGGGGAGCGAGCAGTTCATCTGGAGCTGCTGGAGCAGAGGTAAACTATATTGGAGGTGGTTATCAGAATAACTACCGAGGAGGCAATCAGGGGTATCATTACAACCATGGGCGAACTCACCCTGGTTTTTCATATTCTAACCCCTCTGCAGCAGAACACCCTCCACCTAGTTTTGATGTAGGTACTGGAGGAGAGATCGTGGAAAGGAAGAAGTCTGTGCTGGAGGAGACGCTCGAGAAATCATCAAGAGCTTTGACAATTGGTTTGGGAAAGTGGAAACCGAGGTGAAAGGGATGGCCAACCACATGCAGCTGATGACAAAACATCTTCAGATGTTGGACACCCAACTGAGGCAAATCGCCATTACTCTCAGCAATCAGCATAAGCCAGGCAGCTTCCAAGTGCAACCGAGACGAATCTGGCAAAGGAAAATCCAGTGAACGCCATTTCTTTGCATTCTGGGAAGAAGTACAAAAGTCCCGAGGTGACTCGGGATGAATCCAAAGATGAAAGGGAGCAAAACTACGCAGGTGGTGAATTCACATCGATCGACGCGCCTCACGCGTCGATCGATGCGGAGGATTGATGCGAGGACATTTCGACCGATGGAGCCACGTCGATCGATGCACCCCACATCGATTGACGCACACATAGAGCTACGTTGATCGATGCAACCCTGAGTCGATCGACGCCGAAGCCCAGTCCAAGCAAAAATCTGCAGCAGTCTGAAGACTAACCCCCTCCTATGCCGTTCCCTCAGCGGTTCACGAAGCAGAAGAAGGACTCCAAGTTCTCCAGATTTGTGGAGAATCTGAGGAAGGTCAGTATCAACATCCCACTGATCGAAGCACTGAAGGAGATTTTGGGGTACATGAAGTACCTTCAGAAATTGATGAGTGGGAAGAAAGCAGGTGTCCATCAAGAGAAGCAATCCTGGATGCTTCTCTATTTCGGTTGAGATTGGGGGACGCACTTTCGAGAGAGTACTATGTGATACTGGGGCCAATATCAACCTAATGTCGTACTCCATCTACAAACATCACAACATTGGAGAGATGAGGCCCACGACGATCACCCTGCAGATGGCGAACCGGTCTGTGTCCCGCCCGAAAGATATACTGGAGAATGTGCTCATTCCTGTGGGCCATCTCATTTTCACTGCAGACTTCATGGTGCACGAGATGAAGGAGGACGAGAACATGCCCATGATCTTGGGGCGTGAGTTTCTTGATACCAGCACCGCTCTAATTGACTGTCGAGGCGGCAAAATACCACTCCGAGCGAATGATGAGAAGATCACCTTTGTGATCGACAAGAGCAAGAAGAAGGCGGAGCGCAATCGAATCTCCATTACTGAAGAAGGGGATGAATCTGAAGAGGATGAAGCAGCTGCCATTAAGTGGGAGCGAGGAAACGAAGGGGTGAAAGTGTCAACTACGCCACCTTTTTCTGAGCTCACCACCATTTTCAAAGACCGGAAGGTTTACATGGTGGATTCCAAAGGTCGACGAGTCTGGACCTGACCTCCCTGGTGGTGATTTGAGGTATCGTCGAGCTGCGACGTTAAATCAAGCACTTGTTGGGAGGTAACCCAACCTTTTACGTGTTTTCTTTTCAATTTTTCATTTTTATTTCGAATTTCTGTTATTTTTGCTTTTATTTTGCACTAACAGTTGTTTTGCAGTAAAAAAAAATTGGAGTACAGCTCTGCGTTGATCGACGCAGCCTGGCGTCGATCGATGCCGAGCTGCCGACGGAATACACTTTGATCCACAACATGGATCAACAAGAAGGCTTCACATCGATCAACGCCATCCTGTGTTGATCGACGCGAAGTGCCAGCTGCAACAATTCACGCCGCGCGATATCTGAAGACTCCGAACGTTCAAGTTTGGGGGGTTTGATAAGCTCATTATTTCACTCACTTATCTATATTATTTTCTACTATTCTATGTAGTTTTATTAAGTTTATCTATATATTTTATGCATGAGTCTATATTGGGCGGTATTATGCGTGCTTTGGAATGTTACCACAGGTTTTAGGCCAAATTCACTGGAAAATCGTTTCGAAAGCAGTGACGTGCAAGAGTAGCAGTGAAGAATTCTTCCACACAAGGAATTCGGGCTATTGGCGCATGAAAATTGATAGAGCTTTGAGTTAGCTTTCCAACACAACTAGAATCGGGTCAATCGGAGTTCGGGAGAGGAAGTTATGGCCAAAACCGTGAGACCGTGCAGAAGGGGCGAGAAATGACCAAGTCTGGAAATCGAAGGACCATATCGATCGATGTGGGGTCCACATCGATCGATGTGGATGTTTCACATCGATCGACGTGGAAGTCACGTCGATCGACGCAAATCTGCTGGCACAAAAATTCGATTAAACTCAAATTATATCATATCTTCAGCCCTAGATCTGATAGGATACACATCCACCTACATATATATCCTAGTAATTTCGACTTTGAGAGGATTGATCATCATTATTTTAGCATCCAGTATTCAGTTTTTAGAGTTTTGAGAGTTGGGAAACACGAAACCCTTTTATTTTCTTGTAAGTTCTTTACTTTTATGCAATTTATATGTTTTCTTTTGGATTTCTATCTGCGATGAGTGGCTAGAAACCCTAACGGGTTCTAGGGCAATGAATGATTGATCTTGAATGCATGTTTAATTAATTAACTCAAACTGCTTGGTTTTGAATTCCCGTTTGAATTGTTAGGATCTAGAATTAATCAGATCGAAAGATAGCATTAAGTCTAGGTTTACAGTTATTGATTGAAGGACTGAAAAGTGAAAATTGATAACAGGAAAAGGAATTTGAATACAATTAAAATATCTGTCCTAAGGGAAGATAATAGTTGTAGGGATTAATCTGTGGAAGTATAAAAGGTTGATTATTATTGTGTTATGGAGGCCTCACATTCACATAATAGTAACCTAGGCTATAATTGTCCGCCCAAGAAGTTATAGTATTATTATGATTTCCCATCAATGCGAGTTAATTGATTTACATGTATTCTGATTAATTGTTTGCCCTATAATCTGTGTTCCCTTAAATTTGATTTCAAAACCTCTCTAAATTTCAGTTCAGTTTTCATTATTTTCATAAAACCCAAAACCCTGATTTTCTGTTTACTCAAACAATGAATCTTAGGATCATAGTTAGTAGATAGAATAATTTCCCCACACAATTCCCTTGGGTTCGACTTGAGTTATAAATTTTATTTGTCACTGTTGCTATAATTAATCTGTAGATTTTACAGTGATCAGGCGTGACAAAAATTAGATTGGTAAGAAGATTGGGACACCTAGGATAGATAATGGTCTTGAATTTTGCAATGCCCTGCTTGATGATTTATGTGCTAAGGCAGGTATTGGGAGGCATAGGACAGTTCCCTATACACCTCAACAAAGTGGGGTTGCAGAGAAAATGATTAGGACCTTGTTATAAAGAGTTAGGAGTATGATGATTCATTTTGGCCTTTCTAAGAGTTTTTTGGGGGAAGCCTTAGTGACTGCTGCCTATCTAATCAATAGGTCCCCATCTGTGCCTTTAGGTGGTAAGTGTCCTAAGTCGGTGTTTTTCCAATAAGCAAGTATACTTACAGAATTTAGGAGTATTTGGGTGCGCAACTTATGTACACCAAAGGGGAGATTAACTTGACCCTAGATCTAAAAAAATGTATCTTTCTTGATTACCCATACGGGGTAAAGGGCTACAGGTTGTGGGATAGAAGTGAGCAGGGTTTTAAATCCATAGCAAAGTTGTTGTCTTTAATGAACTTGAACTCTCTTGCTTGTTTGCCTGTTCTGATACTGCTCCTTTTGAGGTGGTCCAAACTATTTTTATCCAAGATTGATGTGTAACAAACATTCTCCACATGAATTCATATACTTTAATTATTGTTAGTGAATTAGTAATGCACTAATTAATCATCAATATCCTAGTTCATCTATTCTGAGTGACATTGTCGCCTCCATGCAAAACACCCAAATTTGATGGGACCTCACTTTTATTAATTGTTTGTCGATTTTGCAATTTCTTCACATCGTGAACCATTGAGTTGTGATACAGGTAGCATTAGTATTACTTTTAAGATCTTCGCAGCTGAGACGTTCACCGTAGCTTCAACTGGAATCACGAAGTCTTTGAAAAATAATTTTCAAAATTTTAATTTTATGCTATTTTGTGGAAAATTTTTGAGTTTTTGATCAACCTGAACTGATTGTGAGATAGAAATTGATTGGTAGTTGAGTTTGAATTGATTTTGAGTATGGTTGATTGCCTATAAAAGTAGAATACCTTTGAGAAGCCATTTTTAAGCATTCATTTGAGAATACCTTGTTGGTCTGCTTGTCCTTGACAAAACAATAAAAGTGGTTGTTGGTCCCGGATTATCAGGGTATAACTTGGCAGCGGAAACTGTGTTAAATCGTTTCTTGCGCTCTGCTGGTTACTCAGCTGACTGGGACCTTGTCAGCTGGTAAGTCAACTGGCACTCTGAGTACTCAGCTGACTGGCGACTGGCTCGTCAGCTGGTAGCTCAAGACTTAGAATGTTTTTAGCCTTGTTTGCACAGTTATATCAGTTTTCAGATATACACCAGCACTTGGGTGCTGGGTTTTAAATCAGTATGAAATGCAGAAAACTGATAAAAGACAAAGGATTTATAGTGGTTCGATCAACTGATCTACGTCCACTCTCCAGTCGTAGCACTGGAAATTCACTATAGAGTAATCAGGTACAAGTTGCCTACGATCTATCTCTAGCTGGTGAATGCCTCGTCCACCAGTTCACTAGATCAACCGCTCCCGGCCTTGTTTCCTTCTTCAACTCTTCTCAGCTGGTGGAGTGCGAGCACGTCACTTCAACCTCCTTAGCTGACTGCGTGGGTGTTTAGTTCTCCCAAGAACGTGAATCCTTTGCGGCAGAAATGCCCGTAATAACTCAGGTGCTGGCTGGCACAAGAACTGCTGTGAACTTCCTCGGAAGAGAGAACACCAAAGAGATCAATAACTTACAAGCTGGAAGCTTGAAGTCTCGTGTTTGAATAAATCAACACACGGATAGCCTTTAGAAAGGCCTCGAAAGTTTTGCTTGCTTGCTTGAGCGTAATAAATTTTTAGTCTTTCGGTTGGTGAAGAGTATTGAATGTTGGGAAGCAAGCGTCTTAAATGTTGGTAGTTCCGACCTATTTATAGACGCAGGATCCCATTCAAATTTCTAGCCGTTTGGACTCATCCGGAAAAGGTCTCTGTCCTCCCATGTCCTTCTGACGGCGGCAGGTAGGAATTTCCGGAAAGCGCCATGCTTTTGTCCACTTTATCTGACATTGATCTCTTTATGTCAGAACGGCACTATTCGTCAGTACGAGGAATCGGAACTGGTGTCTTGAACTGATAGACTTTAAGGTATCCTCCCTTAAAAGTCATACTTTGTCAGTTTATTCCTCAGACGAATCTTCTTTTTGTCTCTAAGACTCTGGGAGAGCGAATCTTGAATTCTGCTGGTAACATCCGACTGGTAGAACATGCTGGTGATCTTTGTGCTGGCAAGTCTCTGCTGGTGACTTGCGTTGGCACAATCTAAGTCTACCAATTTGTCTGATGTTAACTCTTGGAATCTCCCATGACTGGTGGCTTCACCGCTGGTGAACAGTGTCAGTGAGAACACCTATTCTGCTGGCACTTTTGTCAGCCGCCTGCTGATGAAAACCTTCCCAACTGGTGAACAGTGACCAGCCAGTAGCTCTTCTCATGCTGGTGAACAGTGCCAGCATGAGTCTTGTCAATCGCTTGCTGGTGAGACTTCTCTCAACTGGTAAGTACATCTCATGCTGGTGAACAGTAGCCAGTATGAGTCTTGATCAGCTGCGACTTACAACTCAAAAGACCTAAACAGGACTTTACATTTGAGATCTAGAGCTATCTAGAGACAACTGACGCTGGTAGGACTTAGGATTTGATCCACCAAAACACCAAACTAGAATCTAAACAAGTAGCTACTGGGGAGAGGAAACTTAGCCAAATTTCCCAACAGTGGTGAAACTCGAATATAACACTATTGCCCTTTGTAAACTGAGTGATACTAACTAGATTTTTAGTCATGTCAGGGACATATAGGATATGACTAAGGAAGAGTGGAGAAGCACGAGAAAAATTGGGCCTGAGAGACTTACCAACATGGGAGATGAGTAGGGTTGAGCCATTGCCTATAGTTACGGCATCCGATCCAAGATAGTCATCCTTGATCTGTAGATTATTCATATTAGAGTAGATATGCATGAAGATATACATCCAAAGGATATATCTATATCTTCTTAGGTTTTCCATACTAGATATTCATTCATATCTCGTAAACTCTATATATACATACTCAATAATACATTATTTCTTGAGGCAAATATTGTTGGTCTATCATGGTATCAGAGCCATGTTCTATCAATTCAGATTAGTCATGATGTATGTAGTAGCCCCATTGTCCACATATCAATCAGTTTGATCATTAGAATCTGAAGTATGAGAAGTAGACAAATGAGCTTGAGGAGTGATCTTATGTCTATCTTCTGGACCAGTAAAAGATGGATCAAACCACTTGAAACACTAATAGGCAATATTGTTGATCTTTCCGCATAATTGACAGAATAGGCAAGATTTACCATACCGGACACTACCACGGCCACGACCATGATACCTAAAACCAGACGAATGAGTTGCGACATTGACATTTGGTGATGTGATCGTAAGAGCAACATTTTGATTTTGAATTCGCAGTTCATGTGTTTGAAGAGCAAAATGGACATCGGGAATAGAAAATTTATCAGATCTAGAGGTGATGTTTACCACAACCACGTAGAATTCGGAGCCGACAACTTCAAGAACATGCATGATGAAATCATTGTTGGAGATCGCCTGACCAGTCACAGTTAAATCATCGGCAATCTTGCGCATCTTGGCAATATAATCGTCAACAAAGAGGTTGCCTTTCTTTTGCGAATGAATCTGATTCCTTAGTTGGAGGATTCGAGCTTTAACACCTATAAAACAACTTCTCCAATACACATCAAATATCCGCTGCGGAGGAGCACCTAGCTAATTATACTCTCCCAAGCATGGATTCAGAATTAGACGATAACAAGCAACTGATCTCGCTTGATCCAGTCGAGATATGCGGGATTGAGTTGCAAAGTATTATTCTCAGATGTGGCCGGAAGATGCTTCATGGGGGCCGGGATAACGCCAATGAGAGAAGAAACAGAAACCATCATTTGAGAGTCGAGAGAAGAAGAAAGAAAGCTTAGGGAATCTGGCTAGATACCATGTTTGATCTTGAAATATAGAGAGAAAATATGTTTATTGCTTAACTTTTGTGATGTGAATACATCACATTATATAGATACCCCATGAAGCTCCACACTTCGCGTGACAGGGTGTGTTAAAGTATCATCGATTGGAGACTTGGACGTATACCACCTTCTAATGATGAAAGGCTCATCTCCTTACACACCGATTCAATTTTATAAGGAAAAAATGAGACCTTAACGTGTAGCATCGAGTGAACAATCTCCCTTCATTTCAATTGTCACACTGTTCACTTATCTCAATTTTAAGATAAGAGTCTGAGATTTTGGAGGGACTGTTTGAGAGCAACTCCCTCCACATTCAATTTAATTCCAGTTTTGAATAACTGCTAGAGATGGGTTTACAAATAAATTTTACAATGCATTTATATTTTAATATGTACCATTTTCGAAGTTGACATGGAAATTGCTAAACATTATGTGAAAAAACTATGTTATAACTAGCATCATTTCAACAATCACATAAAAATTATAAAAGTGAGTTGATGTTGTGGTCAATCTTGTTAGTAGCCTAGTAGATACAATATAATATGACAAAAACTTGCATTAGGCATGCCTAAACGATTTAGGCAGGGTTTATTCATATGTAAATGGGTTCACCCATCCCAAATAGGGTTTATTAATCCCCAGTTAGGGTATATTAGATGGATTTAGCTTGAGTTAATAGATAAAATCCGTCTAAACCATTTAGGCGTGCCTAACCTGAGATCTTCTCATATTTGTCTATTACACTTAAGTTAGTGATCCAATGTGTAGTCTATTATATCATTATTACATAGCTCATTTTGTTTTCATTTTTTATTATTATTTTACTATACACGTAATCTATAAACTAATTGACACATGATATAATTAAAATATGAAACAAAACCTGATTTATAACCAAATTAAGTAGTCGTGATCAATAAAAATTCCTTTCGATTTCAACAACGGTTTGGTTTCTTTATTTATGATTCCGTATTTAAAAGATTAATGAAAGATTATTTCAGCACCAACACTGTCGCCGACCACAAAACGTTCCTCCCATTTCCGCCACCAGTAACTTCACCATTACTGATACGATATTAAATCATATGACTTATTTAATTCATTCATAGCTATCAATTTCCATTACAAAGTCATATATGTACTGGACTAGACTAGACAAATTTGTAACCTCTAAAAACTTTGTGCCTTTAATTATAATTATTTGGACCACTAAGTTGGGCTCATGGAATTTGGGCTGTGTGCAAACAACTTATTTTTAGAAACCAAGCATAAGAAATATCTCCACCTAGATGAAAAACCCAATATAATTTTGGACCACTGCAAGATCTGCAGCCGTTGAAGGTTTGTCCCAAAAAATACTTGGCTTTGACTCATATTCACCCCTCTAAATAACCCTACAAAAGAAAGAAAGTATTCTATCTCAATCTTTTAGATATCTTAATATATATCTCGCCATTCTGCTTGCTAGCTATATATAGGAGTCCAGAAGATGTACATAAAGTGAGAGATAAATAGTTATTCATTTTGTTAAATAAACGACTTCGCTGCTGCTGCATGAAGGAGAGCCAATATGTAAAATACAGAATTATGCGGCCATGAAAAGAAACATAACTCTCTTTTATACAAAGGATAAATAACAACTGCATATGTCATGTTTTTCGGTATTCATTTTATTTCATAGCAGTTGAATGATTTTCTTCTTTTTTTAAAATTCAAGAATACTATTTAAATAGGATGGGAGACTCAAACTCATTATCAATTGATCATATTCAAAGTGCTTCAACAATTGAAAATAGCTACAATAGTGTGTATTGAAGTACTGGTAGATAGAATATGAAACAGTACCGGAATTCCTAAATAGCTAGCTTACTATAGTTTAAATAAATTAATGTAATTATAATAGATTATGGAATATGGCATCGCAACTAATTTTAAGTATTCAAGAAAGAGATGAGATGAGATGATGATCTTCTAAATATGTTTTCGGAATGAAGTTCTGATTTCCATCAAATAAATACAATGACTCGATTACATGTAGCTCATAATTTTTATTTTTTCAGAAGAGTTTATGTAAGGAGTTGAGATCAATGTTCAAGCTGGAATCAATATCGTAGCTTATATGCAAATTTACGATGTTGGGGATTCTCCTGCAGACATCCCTGCTAGAGTTGAAGTTCACAACATTCCCTAGCGACTGCAGGTTTTGCAGAACACATTCTTCACTTGGAGGATCAGGAACACAAACCTTATCGAACTCGAGATGCCTAAGCTGTCCCATGTACCAAATCTCAGATGGTGCCATTATTCGTATATATTCACGGCTTCTGATGATTAATGTCTGCAAATTCCAGAGTAGGGATGCTGATGAAGGATGTTGGGAAATTTGGCTAAGTTTCCTCTCCCCAGTAGCTACTTGTTTAGATTCTAGTTTGTTTTTGGTGGATCAAATCCTAAGTCCTACCAGCGTCAGTTGTCTCTAGATAGCTCTAGATCTCAAATGTAAAGTCCTGTTTAGGTCTTTTGAGTTGTAAGTCGCAGCTGATCAAGACTCATGCTGGCTACTGTTCACCAGCATGAGATGTACTTACCAGTTGAGAAAAGTCTCACCAGCAAGCGACTGACAAGACTCGTGCTGACACTGTTCATCAGCATGAGAAGAGCTAATGACTGGCTACTGTTCACCAGTTGGGAAGGTTTTCATCAGCAGGGAGCTGACAAACCTTATCAGCAGAATAGGTGTTCTCACTGACACTGTTCACCAGCGGTGAAGCC
>JAPKLW010005284.1:1858-21698 GCA_026898455.1 Plectranthus barbatus
TGACTGGTGGGGGAGTCCGCTGATGGGGATAATGTTGAATGCTGAAGGCTCAGGCACTCGTGAATTTTGAAACGCCATGTCCCCGCGGTGCTCCCACCGGTGTACCCCTGTCACTCGCGATCGGAAGGTATCTTCATCTATCAGCTGGTGCTCTTGGATACAGAGCATGTATGGCCTCCTTTCAGTTCGCACATGTCGTGCTGGCGCTGGGGAGGATGCTGCTGGTCTCCCAGAAGATGTAGAAGCTTCTGAAGGGTGTGGACGACTGTCAGCTGGACGAGCCTCAGCTTCAAAATTGGGGAAAAGATCCCTTGGCTCCATCCGCTGCACCCTGGAGTGATGTACCACTGGTGAGGGTTCGTCTTCGGGAATGATGATGATTGGCGCAGCTGGGGCAGCTGGCTCCTCACCAGTAGTCTCCATTTCAACTTTGTCCTTCTCATCTGGGGCAGCTGATTCCTCGGCCCTTGGCACCACTACATCATCAGAATCTGTACTTATATCTGAGAAACTCGCCAGTTTTTCCGAGGTGGTCGCCCGCTCAACAACTCCTCCACTGGCACCCCCTTGCGCGGCCAGTGGGTCTTCAGATTCACCTCCACCACCTCCTTGTGCGGGTGGAGGGACTTGAGGCACATCCTCCTCAGGCTGGTACATATCTACAAGAGATAGTACGTCCTCCTCAGCTCCCATGACCATCAGGCGCGTGAAGGATTCTTCAGAGAGGATCTGGCCTGGAGCTGGTGCTGGTGGCATGTCACTTGAAGTTTGGGCAACTCCCCATTTTCCCTTCGCCACCTGATGCACTTGCTCCGCCAGTTGCGCCTGACGTCGAGAATCATGCTCGGCCTTTACTCTAGCAAAGGCTTCATCGCGGGCTGCCAGCTCAGCCTCCCTTTTTCGCTGGACTGCCAAGGCCTTTAGCCTTGCCTGAGCCTGCTTCTTCCTCACAAGAGAAGCATTTTGCTCCTTCTTGGCTTGCTCCACCAGCTTCTGAGCTCTCGTTTGGACCCTCTTCCTCTTTCGGGTCATCTTCTCGATGGTCTCCTCCTCAGTCAGTCCCAAGATGGACTTCTTGACTGGAATTGAGATCTTCCCTGACGCAGGGTCATAGGCAACAGCTGGCTGGGGCTGCTGGCGCTGGTGGGTCTTGGGTTTCTTTCTTGAAGGGGGCCTGGGGGCTGGCACTTGTGCTGATTCCCGAGGATGTATACCGGTTGCCTTAGCCACTGCTTCTTCCATAGAGGCGAATAAGGATTCAACCTCTAGCTTCCTTTTCAGCTCAGCCTTGGCCTCAGCTGGCAGCGGCAGAGCTACAGCTGGCACGGCCTCATCTACTGGTTCTGACTCCTCTTCAGAAACTTCGTCAGCAGGGTCCACAGCCGTCTTGCCTCTCAGCCGTTGAGGCTTCTTGTAGTCTGGTCCAGGAAGTTTGACCTTGATGACTGGGATAAAGTCGGACCCGACCAGTTGCTCCCCTCGGTCGATCCGGTCTCCCATCTCCACTTCCAGAATGTGGCTGATGCGCAGGCCAAAAGACACTGCATGGAGGAATCTGCCGTCAATTTTGACCGTGCAATTCTTCTCCACATTCTCCAGTAACCGGCCGAAGATGAATTCGGCCCAGTTGCCATATATGCCGTCCTCCAGCGCGCACATAACGGAGAATTTTTTCAGGCTTAGTTCGGCATAGGAGCCGACCTCACACTGGAGCATGCGCACAACAATGTCGCATACCATCTGCCAGTAATCTTGCATCTCTGACTTCTTCATGCCAGTTTTGAAGACAGTCACCCCTTCCTTCTTCCATTCAGTCCACCTCCGCCTGAACACCACCGTATCGTCCTTGAAATACGTCGCCACCTCCTCACCAGTACTCCTCAGCCCAAAGAGGTTGGCTAGGTACTCTACATCGATGGTGATCAGGTGTCCGAACACCGACGTGGTGAAGGATTTCCTGTCGTCAGCAATCACCGCGCGAGCATAGAACTCGGCGACCAGATGTGGGTGGAAGTTCTTGGGGGTTGCCGTCAAGTACGGTCGGAGTTGCTCATGGTCGATCATCTCCATCAGCACCTCGCCGAAATGCTTCTCGGCTAACTTATCGTTCAAAATCTTCTCCTTTTGGACTTGGGCGGCTCTAATCTGGGAGTTGGAAAGGAGATGTTGGGTGGCCTTTTTGTTCAACTGAACAAGTTTGTTGAAGGGATAGGTATAATCGATGTCTTCTTCTTTCACAATGCCTGTGAAGGTAGGCATGTGAGATTCGGCTAATGGTAAGTCTAGAGACTCAGTGGATGATGAGGATTTATCAGCAGCGGGGTTGGATGAAGATGCCATGGTTTCAGGGAATAAGTGTTTGGAAAGATTAAGGAAGATGAACGGAAAATATGTTCGAAAAATATGAAGGAATGATAAGAGTTTTCCCGATCATGAATGAAGGCTATATATACTGGTGCCATGCTGGGATGGATGGACGAGATTAATTTGTCAAAAGTGAGAATCGACGGTCATCAGCAGGCACGATTCCCTGTGGAGACGTGCGTGGTCGTGCTGACGTGCGGGTAGCTGACATGGCGCACGCTGATTGGTCGCGAGAGTGCTTTTGACTGCGCAGTCACTGTGCGCATTAAATGTGGCATTAAATGCCGCATTAAATTCGAAGATATGCCCACGCAATACCAATCTTAAACCTTTCCCGCCAGTTGAGAGCTGGGACTCAACTGGTCATCAGTAATATACATGGTCATCAGTAGTATACGCCAGTCGCATACTTCCCCCTGCCAGTATGGCCTAGTTACCAGTTGACAACTGATACTCACAACTGGTTCCCGTGTACTTAGACAAATTGAGAGCTAGGACTCAATTTTCACCAGTCGTTGATATATCACAAGTTGTTAAAGAATTGAGAGCTTGGACTCAATTCATTCTGCATAATCTTCTCTTCACTTTTTCATCATTGCTTGGAATTGGGAGCTGGGACCCAATTTTACTTCGACTGATGGTGCATGACTGCTGGCAAATTCGAAATGAGAGCTGGGACTCATTTCCTTCGTTGTTTATGGAATAAGTTCTGCCAGTAGATACCATCTGTGGTTTTGAGCTACCACTAAAGAAAACATGAAGACTAAGAGCTTGGACTTAGTCTTAATCAGCATCCTTCAGAAAATCAAGAACGGAATGAGAGCTGGGACTCATTCTTCCTCAACACTAGGGCTCGCATCAATCTCCATAAGACCGAGTTTGATGCACAACTCCTTGAATCTTGCTTCTGGCAAAGGTTTGGTGAAGATGTCAGCCAGTTGATCATCGGTTCTGATGTACTCTACGCTGATATCCTTCTTCTCGACATGATCACGTATGAAGTGATGTCGGATATCTATGTGCTTGGTCCTAGAGTGATGAACCGGATTCTTCGTTATGCACATAGCGCTGCTGTTGTCGCAATAGATGGGTACACAACCAGTGTCCACCTCATAGTCTTCCAGTTGTTGCTTGATCCAGAGAATTTGAGCACAGCAACTGGCAGCGGCAACATATTCAGCCTCAGTAGTAGATGTAGCAACTGAGTGTTGCTTCTTGCTAAACCAGCTGATTAGCTTGTGTCCTAGAAACTGACACGTACCACTGGTACTTTTTCTATCTATTCGGCATCCAGCAAAGTCTGAATCTGAATACCCAATGAGTGTAAGCTCATCATTCCTGGGGTACCATAAGCCAAGTGATTCAGTTCCTTTGAGGTATTTCACTATTCTCCTAGCAGCTTCCATGTGTGACTTCTTCGGATTGGCTTGAAATATGGCACACACTCCGACTGAGTATGAAATGTCGGGTCTGCTAGCTGTCAGATAGAGAAGTGATCCAATAATACCTCTGTAGCTGGAAGGATCAACCGATTCTCCTTCTTCATCAAGAAAGATCTGGCAACTGGTGCTCATCGGTATTCTGAGAGCCTTAGTCTTCTCGGGGCAATATTTCTGAATTAGGTCCTTGGCATACTTCCGCTGATTAATGAAAATCCCATCAGCTGACTGCTGGACCTGGAGTCCTAGGAAGTATGTTAATTTGCCCATCATACTCATCTGGAATGAGTTCTGCATCAGCTGAGAAAACTTCTCACAGAGAGACATATTCTTTGACCCGAATATAATGTCATCGACATATATCTGCACCATTAGCATATCATCAGCATCCTTGATGATGAAGAGAGTCCTGTCGATCTTCCCTTTCCGAAATCCATTACTGATTAGGAATTGTGATATCGTCTCGTACCAAGCCCTGGGCGTCTGTTTCAATCCATACAGGGCCTTTCTCAGCTTGTACACTTTGGTGCCTACTTCAAAGCCTGGAGGTTATTCGACATATACTTCCTCCTTTAGCTCGCCATTCAAGAAGGCGCTCTTCACGTCCATTTGGAATACCGTGAACCCATGATACGCTGCATATGCAAGGAACAGCCGTATCGCCTCCATTCTTGCAACTGGTGCGAAGGTCTCGTCGAAGTCGATGCCTTCACATTGCTTGTAACCTTTGGCGACTAAACAAGCTTTGTTTCTGATTACAATGCCATTCTCATCTCGCTTGTTCTTGAAAACCCACTTGGTGCCAATCACTGACTGATGTGATGGTCTCTCTACCAAGTCCCAAACATTGTTGCGAGTGAATTCTGCAAGCTCTTCTTGCATGGCATTAATCCAATCAGCTGATTCTAGCGCAACTCCTATGGAAGTAGGTTCCACTTGAGAAATAAAACAAGTTAGGAGCGCACTGCCGTGTCGAGTCTGAACAGAACCTTCTGGATCACCGAGAATAGCATCGGATGGGTGATTTCTCAGCCATTTGGGAAGATGAGAATCTGCTGGCGTTGGTTCTTCTGTCCTTATGACTGGTGCTTCCTGAACTTCACCAGTCGGAGCAGCAATTGCAACTGGTGGTTGACCTTCACCAGTCGGAACAGACTCTTCGTCAGCTTCACTCTCTGACTGATCTCCTGATCCTTCTGCGGTATCTGCATCGGCAGCTGGTCCATCCACTCCAGCTGGGTCACCGTCTTCTGGCTCAAAAATTCCAGACGGTATTCCCCCTGGATTATTGCCAGTTCCACTCAGGGAGATTGAGTGTAAGGTCTCAGCAAGGTCAATTGCATCACCGACCCTCCCGGATTGCTGATGGGCACCCGAGGATGCTGGTTGTGAAGATGATCCAGTCATAGGTCTAGTCAAACCAGTTGGTTGAGCATTGGAAGAATTCCTGCCCAACTGATCAACGACATCATTGACCTCAGGAACATCTTCAGCCAGTTGTCGTAATGTCCTGCGCACTAAAGTAGCTTCATCAAAAACAACATTGCATGTTATTTCCACAAGCTTGGTGGTCTTGTTAAATACTCTATAGCCCTTGTGAGAGGGATGTCCATATCCAACAAGGACACCCTCATCAGCTTTAGGCGAAAAAGCATTTAACTTCGACTTACCATTATTATGGACATAACATGGTGAACCGAAAGCACGAAGATGATCTAGAGAAGGCTTACGACCAAAATAAACTTCGTAGGGAGTTTTCTTGAGTCTGTCATTGATCCCGCTTCTATTCTGAGTATAGCAAGCCGTCACCAACGCTTCTCCCCAAAAACTCTGTCCTAAGCCGGATTCTGCCAGCATGGACCGGACCGCTTCTTTCAGCATCCTGTTCCTACGTTCTGCCAGTCCATTCTGCTGCGGTTGCCTTGGTGCAGATCTTTCATGTTTAATGCCAGCTTCCGCGCAAAAATCCATCAGCAGACTGTTGCAGAATTCCGTCCCATTGTCTGACTGTATCCGCTTTACAGTAGCTTCTCTCTGTTTCTGTGCTTTGACAATCAAATCTGGAAGAATGACTTTCACTTCATCCTTGGATCTGAGAAGCTTTACCCAGGTATAGCGCGAGTAGTCATCGACTACCACCAGCGAATAACGTCTTCCTCCAATGGTTTGAGGTGCTACTGGTCCAAAGAGGTCCATATGTAGCAACTCGAGTACCCGACTGGTACTGGGGCAGACTGGCGACTGGTTCTTGAAGGACTTCTTAGTTTGCTTGCCCTGCTGGCATGCTATGCAAATCCCTTCCTTCTTGAATCCTCCCTTGGGAAGTCCTTCCACAAGATCATGCTTGGCCAGGTAGTTGATAGTTCTGAAATTCAGATGACTCAACCTTTTGTGCCACAGCCAGTTAGTTTCCATAGTACTGGTGGCCACGAAGCATGAATCTGTCTTCCCGCTTTGCCAGTCAACGGTATAAAGTCCTCCATTCCGAATACCTCTCAGCTTGATCTCGCCAGTCTTCTCGTCCTTGATCTGGCACTCTGATTTCCCAAAGTGAACAGTGTAACCACTATCGCACAGTTGACTGATACTCAGGAGGTTGTGCTTGAGAGAGGTAACAAGGGATACATTTATAATTCTGACATCGTCCTTCTCGATGCAGCCCTTGCTAATAACTCTGCCCTTAGAGTTATCACCGAAAATAACTGGAGGTCCTTTGACCTTGATAAGATCTGCAAACAAATCCTCTTCACCAGTCATGTGAGCTGAACACCCACTATCTAAGATCCACTCTCTCGACCTCTGAAGCTGTGTTGCATGATCCTGTGCCTGCAAGAAAGATAAAGAATTTATTTAGGTCCCCGATCATCTGCGGGTCCTGCAGGGTTAGATCGCTGAATGATTCCTTTCGGAATCCAGACTTTAGTGATTTTCAGCTTGGTTTTACCCTTGCTGATATCATCAGTAGCCTTTCCCTTCCTTTTGAAGTAATGCATGAGATTGGTTTGGGAAGGTGTGGCTGTGTGTGTAACTCCTTTGGAAGTATTCTTCCGCTGAGAGTTTCGGAAATATTTTTCCGGTTGTGTGTGTTGCCTTCGTGGTCTCTGGAAGTGTGGACCACCATGGCTAGACTTCACAGCCCTTTGAGAAAACTTGTGATTGGGCTCAGGCCTCTGATAGGTATTCCTCCTATCAGGTATTATCCTTCTCTCAGAGTTACTCTGAGATTTGGATCCCTTGTAAGTGTGCTGGTGATTGGCATACTGACGAGGTTGTGTGTGAATTCCCTTGACAGCTGGTGCTGGCTGTCGGATTCCACTGGTAGCTGACGCTGACTTCATTGCCTTAGAATTATTCGGCTTAGTCTGCGTCTTAGGGTGTGCTGGCGTCCTGTCAGCAGAGGATTTTGCCAGTGGAGGTTTTTGTCGTGATGACTCACCTATGAATCTGGTCTTATTATTCCTGTGCTGATCAGCCATACGGGACTTACTGGTATCACCAGCTGGTGCTGATGCATTTACCACTTTGCCCTTACCCTTACCAGCATTGATTTGTTCGGGTTGGTTTTTGCTCAAATCCTTTATAAATCCCAACCCGGACTTATCAGTCGGCTTTCTCCAATGTCTTAGAGCCTTTTCCAAATCCTTGGAGCCTTTATTCAAAAAATTTATTTTATTTTCTTGCTCCAGAACGATGTTGTGAAAATTATCTCGCTCAGTTTTTGCAATTTGAAAATTTTGAAGCAATTCAAAGTGAGTCTTTTTCAGAGTGGCTAACTCTACACCGAGTGACCTAGATTTTTCAATCTCATTGGTCAAAATAGAAATCTGATTTTTTAGCGAGGTGTTTTCGCTAGCCAAGATATTCTTTATTTCGTAAAATTTAAGAAATTCTTCCTGAAGAATATCTATGGTGACAACCTCTGAGTCGGAGCAATGCGACTCAGAATCGTCTAGAATGTGTGGAGACATGATATGCAATGAGGGAACAGATAGTACCTCATCATCAGCGGCAAGTGCTCGTTCTGCCTCACTGTCAGCACATTCTTCATTTTCTTCCTCTCCAAAAGCTACCATCAGCGCCAGTAGCGCTTCCTCTTCTGACTCTTCATCTGATGCATACTCTCCATCATCACGGTCAGGTATATCAGGAACCTCTGTCCTTGTCAGCATGGCCTTAGCAACGGCCTTGGATGCACGCTCTTCAAAGAGCTTCTTCAGCCTTTCCCGCTCATCTTTATCCACTTGTGGACATTCAAATTTAAGATGGTCAGGGGATTGGCACTGATAACACGCGCGGGGAGCTCTCTTGAAGAACTTTCCATCAGATGAGCTGAGAGAAGCTCCCTGTTTCGCCTTGGCTTTCTCCAGAAGAACAGCCAATCTCTTCATTTGTTGCTCAAGATCTGCGATAGAGCTCTCGCTGCCTTTTGAGTTAGATCCCGATGGGGATGGGATCTCTTTCTGCGGGTTGTGCGGCCCAGCAGGTCTGTCAGTGTGAAAAGGCTTCTTGTGCTTCCATTTGAAATCCCTCTTGACAAAGTAGGCTTCGTCTTGTGTTTTGATGCTGGGAGATCCAACGGTCCGAATGGCTTCATTTTTGTTTACCATTTGGATATCCCACTCATGTGCTTGGAGCTGAGCAAATAGCTCCTTGGGAGTCATCTTGGATAGATCCTTCTCCTTAAGAGATGTAGTCTTCACAAACCAGTCCTCCTTGGGCATCTTTGACAGGATCTTTGCATTAAGCTCTGCATTCGAGTACTCCTTGTCCAAAGACTTCAGCTCGCTGACTATGGCATTGAATCTAGCCTCCATCTCCTTGATGGTTTCACCAGTCAGCATCTGGAATGACTCGTACTTGTCCACCGCAACTTGCAACTTGTTGCGCTTCATCTGATCTGTCTCCGTACAGAGACTATCAAGGTAGTCCCAGACTTCCTTGGCGCTGTCAAATTGGAGGGCTTCCTCCATCAGCGGTTCTGGAAGAGATGATAAGATCATCTCGAGAGCAACGGAGTCCAGCTGATTCCGCCTCCTGTCTTCAGCGTTCCATTCTTCTGGGGGCTTTGGGATCTCAGCAGCTGGGCGATCTCCTAGCTGGTGTTGTGTCTTGGTGATCTCGATCGGCCCTTTCTCCAGCACGTCTTTCATCTCCGGATGGACGCTTTTCAGCTGAATGAGCGACCTCTTTCGCCATATATCATGCTTCTCCGGATTGTAGTTGAGCAGCTTCGGGATATTCATCTTGTGTACCTGAGCTAATCAACAGACAGAAAGAGTAGAGTGCAAGGAAACTTGGATCTCTGTCCTAAGCGACTCAGTGTACGACCAGTCTAGAAAGACCGACCGCGCCTGATACCACTTGTTGGTCCCGGTTTTTCAGAGTATAAACGTTACGCAGCGGAAATAATATAAAGTGTTTTCTTGCACGCTACTTACACACAGCTGACAACTGGCAACTGGTCAGCTGGTGCTGGTTACTCAGTACGCAGCTGACAACTGGTCAGCTGGTGATTCAATACTTAGAATATTTTATCCTTGTTTGCACAATTATATATCAGTTTCAGGATATACTCCAGCACTTGAGTGCTGGGTTTAAAATATGAATGAAATGCAGAAAGCTGATAAATAACAAAGGATTTTATAGTGGTTCGATCAATCGATCTACGTCCACTCTCCAGTCGAAGCACTGGAAATTTCACTAAGAGTAATCAGGTACAGGTCTCCTACGATCTATCTCTAGCTGGTGAATGCCTCGTCCACCAGTTCACTAGATCAACCGCTCCCGGTCCTGGATCCTTCTTCAACTCTTCACAGCTAATGGAGTGCGAGCACGTCACTTCAACCTCCACAGCTAGCTGGGTGTTTTAGTTCTCCCAAGAACGTAACAGTCTCTACGGCAGAATGCCCGTAATAACTCGAGTGCTGGTGAGCACAGGAGCTGCTGTGAACTCTCTCGAAGAAGAAAGAACACCAAGTGAGATTTTTAACTTACAAGCTTAAAGCTTGAAGTCTCGTGTTTGATAAATCAACACACGGAAAGCTTTATAAAAAGCCTCGAAAGTACTTTATGCGACTTTGCAATAATTTCAGTTCTTTCGGTGGTTGAGCATATGAGTAGAATCATTCAATGTGTCAATCGAGCAACCGAGAGTTTGAATGTTGGTGGTTGCGACGTATTTATAGCCGCAGGAACCGATTCAAACTTTCTAGCCGTTTGGACGCATCCTGAAAGGTGTCAGACCTCGGATGTCCTTCTGACGGCGGCAGGTATGTTTTTTCAGAAAGGAACCATACCTTGGACCGCTTTATCTGACACAGATCTCTTTGTGTCAGAACGGCTCTCTCTGTCAGTCCGAGGAATAAGACTGGCGTCTTGTGACTGATAGACTTTAAGTTATCCTTCCTTAAAGTCATCCTTTGTCAGTCGATTCCTCAGTGAATCTTCTTCTTGTCTCTACGGCACTGGGAGAGAGAATCTGGAATTCTGCTGGTAACATCTGACTGGTAGATCATTCTGGTGATCTTGTGCTGGCAGTCTCTGCTGGTGACTTGCCCTGGCATAATCAAAGTCTACCAAAAGTCTAGATGTTAACTCTTCTTGGAATCTCCCATGACTGGTGAAATCACCGCTGGTGAATAGTGTAAGAACACGTATTCTCCTGGTAAGGTTTGTCAGCCGCCTGCTGATGAAACCCTTCCCAACTGGTGAACAGTAGCCAGTCATAAGCGCATCATACCGCTGGTGAACAGTGTCAGCACGAGTCTTTGTCAGCCGCCTGCTGATGAAACTTTTCCCAACTGGTGAACAGTAGCCAGTGGTAAGCGCCTCCCATGCTGGTGAACAGTGTCAGCATGAGTCTTGATCAGCTGCGACTTACAACTCAAAAGACCTAAACAGGACTTTACATTTAAGACTAGAGCTATGTAGAGACAACTGACGCTGGTAGGACTTAGGATTTGATCCACCAAAACTATAATCTAAACAAGTAAGCTACTGGGAAAGGAAACCTTAGACAGATTTCCCAACAATAAATATCCTAGTAATTTTGACTTTTTGAGGAAGCAATCATTATCTTAGCATCCAGTATTCAGTTTTTAGAGTTTTTGAGAGTTGGGAAACACAAAACCCTTTTATTTTCTTGTAAGTTCTTTACTTTTATGCAATTCAATATGTTTTCTTTTGGATTTCTATCTGCGATGAGTGGCTAGAAACCCTAGCGGGTTCAAGGGCAATGCATGATTGATCTTGAATGCATATTTAATTAATTAACTCAAACTGCTTGGTTTTGAATTCCTGGTTGAATTGTTAAGATCTAGAATTAATCAGATCGAAAGATAGCCTTAAGTCTAGGTTTACAGTTATTGATTGAAGGAGTGAAAAGTGAAAATTTATAATAGGAATTTGAATACAATTAAAATATCTGTCCTAAGGGAAGATAATAATTGTAGGGATTAATCTGTGGAAGTATAAAATGTTGATTGTTACTGTGTTATGGAGGTCTCAGATTCACATAATAGTAACCTAGGCTATAATTGTCGACCAAGAAGTTATATTATTTTTATGATTTCCCACCAATGCGAGTTAATTAATTTGCATGTATTCTGATTAATTGTTCGCCCTAGAATCTGTGTTCCTTTAAATTTGATTTCAAAACCTCTTTAAATTTCAATTCTGTTTTCTTTATTTTCATAAAAACCAAAACCCTGATTTTCTGTTTACTCAAACAATGAATCATAAGATCATAATTAGTACATAGGATAATTTCCCCACACAATTCCCTTGGGTTCGATTTGAGTTATAACTTTTATTTGCCACTGATGCTATAATTAATCTGTAGATTTTCTGTAACGTTCCATATTTTTCCAACCCTTTTATTTAATAAATTATGAAGCAAATATCGCTACAACCATTATATTATTAATATTATCATGCGACTTCTTTATGACATCCGAATTATAGGAGCCCACACGATAATAAATAAAATAGCCCAACTAACGAATTTAGCAAGTCCATGTATATTTCCATATTTAAATTCATAATTATCGAAATAAATATTGAGATGAGAATTTTAGTTCGGAAAATATTTATATTATATCGATATCACCTCCGAGGCAAATTCCGGAATTTAATTCCATTAAATGGGATGACCAATAATTTCGATGCACACACACACACACACACACACACACACACACACACACACACATATATATATATATATATATATATATATATATATATAGAGTTGCGTTCAAATCTGAACTATATTTCCTGAATGAACAACGACCATATATCTAGCCATTCATCTTAAAATTTGGACGCCCCATAATGTGCTACGTGTCATTTTTTAATTAATTTTATATTAAGTAAAGGGTAATATAGGTAACACATATTTATATAAATATGTTAGTTATGGAAATCCCTATATTTATGCGATTTATAAGTTTTTAATATCTTTTTATTTTTGGTTTCTATATCATATTAAATCAATACATAATTAACGTCCAAAATTTTATTTTCATTCACGTTAAACCTCCTCAGAAACGCCCTCTTTCTTCACCGTTCTCCTCCATGCCGAATCGTAAACGATGTAAGGCTAGGGTTTTAATATTTCTCGTGAATTTAATTTTTCCTTTCCGAAACGTGTCGCCTGATCGATTAATTGAATGATTCTTCTCTGAACAGGTGTCCTCTTCTTCTCTGAACGATTCGCCGTCTTCAGAAGAAGTCGTTGGTGCGGTGTCCACGAAGGAGCAGTACCGGCGTTGTTTAAGGGTTCTTTTTTTTTTCAGCAGTGCAGAGTAAGAGTAGTCATACCCACGACAACTGCTGCTGCACCCAACCTAATTTAGTTTTTTTTTTTCACGGTGGCGTTGATTTTAATGCGTTGCTAAAATGCTTCACTGCTCTGGCCACAATAGATTTTTTGAAGTGATGTTCGCTTCAAACGTTGTGGGCTCAGCGAAACCATCAATGCCGGAAAGAATACTCTTTCTCTCTCTCTTATTATTATTATTTTTTTTTTTGAAAGTGGAGTGTCAAAATCTTGGCAGCCACATGGTACGTGCTCATCAGTTCACCGCCTACCACCGCCTGTGGCTCGGGGATGCTCGCCGGCAGGGAAAATCACGGTGTGTGCAGAAGTCCTAGGTTTCCGCTGCAAGCAGCGCCGGCGCTGCTCACTTCCGTCATCCACTTTAAGTTCACCCATAAAGTGTTTTTCATTAATTTTTTTGTCATATGCAATTATCATTGTTATTTTAAATGTGTGTCATTATTCTTTAATAAATGTATCATTGTTCGAATTCTTGTTTAATGGGTTGTTAATTGTTTATTTATTTTCTACATTGGTGAAATAATTTAATTTGTAGCATTGTACGTTGTTGATATTATCATTGTTACTTGTATTCAATATCATTTTATCGAATTTCGTGATTTAATCTTAATTGATTTTAAATACACCTTTAAGATCATTGTTATCTTTATTAAATATCACTGTACGTTGTTGACATTATCATTGTTACTTGTATTCAATATCATTTTATCAAAATTTGTCGGTTTAATCTTAATTGATTTTTAATACACATGTAAGATCATTGTTATTCTTATAAAATATCATTGTACGAATAATTAAAGATGTTTATGCATTTAACGATAATATATTAGTGGAAGTTAAAATCGCACCCGATAAATCAGCATACAATGACATACAAAGTCATAAACAATGATAACGATTAATTTAAGATTATGGAATAAATCGTGGTGTATTTTTTTGCTAACTGCACCCAAAAAATATGGAAAAAATCGTGTGGATTTGAATTGGTAACTGAATTCAAAAAATCAGCATGTAGATTTAATTCCATTTCAATTTTTTCCCATTTAGGACTAATTTGCCCTTTCAATGACAAAAGAAGCATATAACAATGATAAATGGCAACAGAAAATCTGGGACGTCTATTTTCGAAATCAAGGGCTAGATTTTGGTCTCTGTTCATTCATGGACACATGTTCAGCCATGAATGCACCCCTATATATATATATATATATATATATATATATATATATACACGATATAATGATCTATTTTAATCGCGAGCCGATGGACATATGATCGAGTTGTTGGAATAATTAATTTCCAACTTACTAATTTTATTAGCCACATTACTTCTATTTTATGAAGAAGAATTCAATTAAATAAGGGGAAACCCATATTATTATTTATGCCTAAATATTCATACGACGTCCGATTGAGCCGATTCGAAATTCTAAAGCGAGAGTTAGAAGAATGAAAAATTGTCGTATTATTTATTTAATTATCGGAGTGCAAGACCATAGTGAAATAATTTAATTATAGATCATGAGTTATATTATTTCAAACAATTATGTAGAGAAATGATTACTCTACCACCTACATGGAAAAATTACCCACAAGGGCAATTGGTGGAAATGAGAATTTGAATCACTTAAGTGCAAATGTGGAAAGTAGGGTGGTGATCATTACAAGCTTTCAATCAAACCATGCAAAACTAGTTGAACACTCCATCTCCTTATTTCTCCTCACCAAGATCGACACACCCCTCCTCTTTTTACAAAAATTCTCTTTATTTTATTTTCCAAAAATCATTTCACCACGTTAATTCATCTTCTCCACCAAAACCCTGCACCATTTCTCTCTCTAGAATCCATTAAAACACCTCCAAAACAGCCCCTTTGAAGCTTCCATATCCAACCCTTCCCCCCCTAAATGAACCTCTATTTTCACAAAAAGTTTACCTCCTCAACCTCCTCTATGCAATGACGTGAGAAGCCCTATGATCGGAGCACATTGTTCTCAAGAACGAAGTGGAATCAAGCTTCAAGTAGGAGGAACGTGATCCCCACGAAGAGAGGAGCTCGGATAAGTAAATATTGAAGCTAGACAATGTCAAGAACCACTCGAAAGTTGGAACTCCTTTTGCTGAAAATTTCTCCATTCAAGTAGATAATTTCTACACTCCCTATGACTTCCCTGTTTTGAATATGTGATTGCATGTAGGATCAAGAAGTCACAAATAAAATTTTAAGGGAAATGGTTGAGAATAGCATGCCTAGGCCTAAGCTTAATATATGTGGTATATTGATGAGCATGACACATATATATGTGATAGCATGTTTGATCAAGCTTAAGAATCATGACCTTTCGAACTGTGATGGTTGGATTGGGTTGATTTCTGATAAGGTTGGATTGGGTTGATTTTCGAACTGTATAAACTAGAACGAGTTAGGAATCTGTGAAATTTCGAATCGCATAAATCAGAGTTGTAAAACTCGAGTTTGAAGCATTTGAACAATGTGTGGCAGTTTAATTTGCACGACCTTAAAATCCTATTTTTGAGCTTTAGAAAAATATGATTTTCATAATATACACTCTAGACATGTTAATTTGTACTCTGTAGGAAAATCAGGTCATTTAGCTTAGTAGATTAATTATTAAAAATTTGGGAAGTAAGTTGTCAAAATCTGTAAACTGTTGAATATTAAACAGGAATTTCATAATGTTGAACTTCACCATTTTCAAATGAAAATTCGTTTTAACTAACCATCACTTCGAGCATGTGCACATTAAAATCTTGTTTTTATAAAATTAAAATCAGCCTCATGAGATATCTAGATCATTTTTGTTGTTATTTTGAAATGGACTAGTTAACTAGGTAATAACTCACATTTTTTTTTGGACTTAGGATAATTTGGCTGATTTTCAGATTTTGCTAAAATATTCTAAGGCCTAGATGCATAATTAGTTCACTTAGTTAATTAAAAATAATTGTTTTTGGTTAATAATAAGTTGTTAACTAGATCACTAATTCCATTTTCCTTAATTAATAACTAATATAGCAATTTGGTTTGAACTTGTTAACTAGCTTAATAATTTGACTAAGTTATTAAATCTTGTTTAATAAAATAAAACTTAGAATCCCTTGAATCTTGTTCTTTATAATTTCGAATTGCATTATTTGTAATTGAGTAATTAATTGAATTAAATTAATTTAAGAACTTAGAAAATTTTTTGAGTCAAAGAGATTGTAGTAATTTATTCAAACTTTAATTAGGTACCTTAATCGCCAAGAAGGAAGCATCGACTAGCGGAACTAAATAATTGGATCCATTGAACTATTTGAGGTGGACACTACTTTATCCTATCAAAATGGTTTTGCCAAATGCTTTTCCAAAAATTATTCTTTGTTTTAAAGCATGTTACACCTCAAATTATTTTGGCACCATATGATTGTTGTGATGATATGAATTGGTGGATGAAGATGTGCTGGATCGGGGGAGTGGCCAACCCCTGGTATTGTAAGCCTAATGCATTAGCCCGGATAGTAATAGGACTACTGGTTGGGTAAGGGTGATTAAACCTTACCGGGTAGATAGCGAGTGGCCACTCCTATCTTGCTCATTGTGATTATGTGGATCATGCGGAATATGAAATGTTGATATGTTGGGAAAACGATTATGTGGTGCCTAATTTGAGTGGGAGCTCCCAAGTGAGGAAAATGTTTTGTGCATATACATGAGGCTTTCAATAAAAACTTGTATTATGCATGAGTGTGCGGTGTTTTCATGATATATGTATGTATTTATTTTTGGGACACCGTGACCATTGGGTACATTCGTATACTTAGCCCCTATGCGCGTTTTCCCTGCGTGTAGGTACCAATTGATGAAGGTGAAGGTGGCGTTATGAGGAGGGGATCGAAGGAGGAAACCGAGATGGATTCATATTTATTATTATTTGTTCGGTTTGTACTACATTCGAATCCATGTTACTTTTGATTATACTTTTGAATGGCATGTATTGCACCACTATGATTACTTGGATTCTTGATCTAAACTTCTTCAACCTCATTTTGTATTAAGCTTTCAAATACTTGAATGGTTGATTTGCACATCCTTTAAACCTTGATATGATTCGAACTCTTGAAGGCTTGATTGATTAAATGCTAGTTCATGAAATGACTTATTATTCCTATGGTTCATTCTTGCATAAGCATGCTAATCGTTCTTGTACTCCTAGCATGATTTAATTTGTTGGTTATGGTATCGAAAGGACGAGCTATGTCTTCGTACATAGTCTCATTTGTACTTGCATTCTAAATTGAAATATGCCCATTGTGCACACTTTCAAGTATGACTTAAAATATTTTTCCATCATGCTTGTATCATTTATTTGACTCTATTTTCCACTGCGAACGATTTATTGCTTTTCTTTTCAAGCATATGTTATTTTATTGCCTCATTATGCTTGTAACCATTTAATTGATTCTAATCTCCGCTGCAAACTATTTATTTGAACCTCATGATCTTGTTTCATTTTCGATATATTCTTTATTTGCTTCCGCTTGAATAAATATTTCTGCTTAAAACCACAACTTCCCTTAGCGTGCATTGTGTCGCACGTGGGACTGTCACATAGGCCCGATTTGCGGGTGCGACATTTTACAGTGATCAAATTGGCGCTGTTGCCGGGGAGTTGTTAGATTTTATCTTGTTACTAGTTCATTCTTGGATTTGCTGGATTGAATTTTATTTTTCTATACGTGTGCGTGTGTGAGTTTTTTTCTCGGTGTCGATCGATGCATACACGCATCGATCGACGTCAAAATTCTGCTGCGTCAATCGATGCACAACTCGCATCGATCAATGCCGACCACTCTCTTGCATCGATCGACGTGGAATCCATGTCGATCGACGCCAAACTGATATCTACCTGTTCTCATATCAGGTGGTGCATGAACACGAGATCTCAAGGAAAAACACTCGAGGCTTTTGTCCCTGAAATTGAAGCGACCTGCAGGAAAAACAAAAAGAAAGGAAAAGACAAACAACAAGAGATGGAAGAAAATCCAGAAGCACCTCTGCAAAATATGACTCCCGAGGAGCAGAGACAATTTGTGAATGAAGTACAGCAGCTGAGAGCAGAACTACAAGCAGCCCAGACTACTTAGGCAGAACAAGCTGCAAGATTGGCAGAGCTGAACAACAGGCAGATTGTGGTTCCGCAAAGGTCTATCTTGGATCGATTTCTTCCACAGCAAGCGGAGGCTGGATTCAGAGTTGGCATTGATGCCAACAACTTTGAGCTGCACATGCTTTATTCAGATGGTGCAGCAAAATCAGTTTGCGGGGAGTGCTGTAGAAGATCCATATGCCCACCTCAACCAGTTCATTGAGGTGTGTGACACTGTGAAGCAGAATGGAGTAACCCAGGATGTAATCAGAATGAGACTGTTCTCGTTCTCACTCAGAGACGAGGCACGGTCGTGGTTTTCTGGATTAGATAAGAATTTGATAGGGACATGGGAGGAGCTTCGATCAGAATTCCTCACCAACTACTTCCCACCAAGCCTACTGCTGAAGATGAAAGCTGCTATCACTCATTTTAAACAAATGTATGATGAATCACTACATGAGGCCTGGAAGAGGTACAAGGAGCTCCTGCAGCTCTGTCCTGGGCACGAGATTGATTTAGAGATGCAGGTCTGTCATTTCTATGAAGGGCTGCTCCACACATGAAGGAGTTGGTTGATGCATCTGCTGGGGGAATCCTAATGAAGAAGAGTGGAGCCGAGGGAATAAGACTCCTGGCAGATATGGCTCTGAATAGCCATCAACGGCCGACCGAGAGGCAACTACCAATTAACGCAGTCGAGACAAAGCCAGAATTCAACGTGGTTGCTGAAGTGAAAAAGCTCCGGGAAGACATTGCAAAATTGGAAGCAGCAAAAGCCACAACTACCGCTGCAGCAGAGCCAAGCATGGCCATAGTACCCGTGGAGGCTGACTACATCAACCGGGAGCGAGTAGTTCATCAGGAGCTACCGGAGCGGAGGTGAACTATATTGGAGGTGGTTATCAGAATAACTACCGAGGAGGAAATCAGGGGTATCATTACAACCATGGGTGAACTCACCCTGATTTTTCATATTCTAACCCCTCTACAGCATAACACCCTGCACCTAGTTTTGATGTAGGTACCGGAGGAGAGATCGTGGAAAGGAAGAAGTCTGTGCTAGAGGAGATGCTCGAGAAATTCATCAAGAGCTCTAACAATCAGTTTGGGAAAGTAGAAACCGAGGTGAAGGGGATGGCCAACCACGTGCAGCTGATGAATGATCGATGCAAAATCTGCACACAGATTATAGCACAGGGCAAATAAATTTTTAGATAACCCAAAGGTATGTCGAACCCACAGAGATAGTGCAACGAAAGTAATTCATATACTGAATGTAGTTTTTCAATCTTTTGTTTGGGCAAAAGCAAATTTGAGAGTTTTTTGGGTTTTATGAAACCAACTTTTAAAGAAATTCAAATAAAGAAAGCATAGATCCTAAGGAAATCTACCAATCTGATCAACATGCAAGAAACAAATAATTCAAACCCATAAAATATACTTTTGGTGGAAAATCTGGTAAAGTGGAATCAACTCCTTGGTCGGGCAGTCAAAACCTAGATTATTAACTAGTGATTATCTCCTCTCGGTCAAAAACACAAGTTAATCAATCTCAATAAAAATCAGATTAATCATACAATTGAATTCTTCTTGGTCGGACAAAAAATCAAATGTATTAAACTCTCACTTCCTATAATCAATTTTCACCTCTCGGTCCTTTAATTAATAACAAAAACCTATTCCAATTTTCATCTCTCGATCCTTCAATTGAATATAGATTTGAAATAAAACCAAAGAGTTTAAATCAATAAAAGGGTTTGAAGAATTCAAATCAAAACATGTATCATAAATGGAGAAACCCTAGAATCTGATAAAGAATCTAGCCTAGCATATTAAAGATAAAGATTGAAACAAAAAGTAAAGATTGCATTAAAATAAAGGTGCATAAAAATAAAGGTACAATAAAATAAAGGTTTTGATTCCAGCCCTAAAAACTAAAGAAAACTAAACTATGAACTGAAATTTAAAGTTGGACTGGAATAATCAATAATGAACTATGTTGGGAAATTATCCCTAAAATCTCCCTTAGGACTTGTTTGTAAAA
>JAPKLW010005285.1:6969-21695 GCA_026898455.1 Plectranthus barbatus
GGGCAAAGGATCTGATAGATAATCTTCACCAGATTTTCAGATCGAGTTGGGATACAGATCAGAAGATCAGATCAGGAGGATTCTTCTTCTCTCTCTCCTCTTATTTTCGAAAATATTCATTTATTTTCTTAAGATTAATTTCCTCAATCTGTTAGGAAATTAAATCTTGGTGCGTGGGAAAGATCAAAGGGCATCTCCGCGCACGCATTCTTCATCGTTCTTCAATCCAGGTATTCCGCATAACCTTCTTATGCATAATAATATAGGAGCATGCTAGGATTGTTCATAGGCATAGCAATTTATTTTTGATATTCCAATTAACGATCCTTGGTAAACGGACTTCGTGATTCAGTTCACGAAACCCTTCAGACCACACCTTCGTCGATCGACAAAGACCCCTCGTCGGTTGACGGAAACCCAGGACAACCGATCTCCAGTTCCAATCCACCCATTCTGGAGCTCAAGACACTCCCAGCACATCTCAGGTACGCATTCCTAGGCTCAGACAACACTTACCCTGTTATCGTTTCTGCTTATCTTTCACAGGGGGAACTTGACAAGCTGCTGCGAGTTTTGCGAACATACAAGTCCGCCATTGGATGGACCTTGGGAGACATCAAAGGGATCAGTCCTTCGCTGTGCATGCACAAGATCATCCTTGAAGAGGATGCGAAACCAAAGAGACAAGCACAACGACGTCTGAATCCTATCATGCAAGAGGCTGTCAAGAAGGAGGTTCTCAAACTCCTTGACCATGGCATGATCTACCCGATTTCCGACAGCAAGTGGGTAAGCCCTACACAAGTAGTAGCCAAGAAAGGAGGAATGCAAATTGTGATGAACGATGATGGAGCGGAAGTAGCACAAAGACCGATCACGGGATGGCGAGTTTGCATTGACTACCGAGCCTTAAACTCCGCCACGTGCAAGGATCATTACCCTCTTCCATTCATTGATCAAATGCTAGATAGATTATCTGGTTATCCTTTTTACTGCTTTCTTGATGGTTACTCAGGGTACAATCAGATAGCTGTGGCGCCGGAAGATCAGCACAAGACGGCATTCACCTGTCCATATGGGGTATTCGCCTACCGACGGATGCCCTTTGGACTATGCAATGCGCCGGCCACATTCCAGCGATGCATGACGGCAATCTTCCACGACCTCATCCAGAAAATCATGGAGGTATTCATGGATGATTTCTCAGTTTTTGGTAGCTCATTTGATGTTTGTTTGCAGAATTTGGCTACTGTGCTTGAGAGATGTGTCAAAACAAATATATGCCTCAATTGGGAGAAGTGCCACTTTATGGTGAGAGAAGGAATCGTGTTGGGACATCGAGTGTCAGCCGAAGGATTGGAGGTCGATCATGCCAAAGTGATAGCCATTGAGAAGATGCCACCACCGACAAACGTCAAAGCCGTCCGAAGTTTCCTAGGCCACGCAGGATTCTATAGGAGGTTCATCAAAGACTTCTCAAAGGTATCCCGGCCCTTGTGTAACTTGCTGGAGAAGGATGTGTCCTTCGTTTTCGATGAAGACTGCCATCAAGCATTTGAGAAGTTGAAAGAAGCGCTGGTAACCACACCAGTCCAAATTGCTCCAGACTGGGATGAGCCTTTCACATTGATGTGCGACGCCAGCGACTATGCTGTTGGAGCAGCTCTGGGCCAAATGAAAGGAAGACACTTCCATGTGATCCAATATGCCAGCAAAAGTATGAATCCAGCTCAGTGCAACTACACCACGACGGAAAAAGAGATGCTCGCGGTCGTGTTCGCATTCGACAAGTTCCGGCCTTATCTGATAGGCTCAAAAACAATTGTCTACACCGACTACGCAGCAATCAAGTACTTGTTTGCAAAACAAGATGCCAAGCCTAGACTGATTCGGTGGATTCTGTTGTTGCAAGAGTTCGACTTGGAGATCAAGGACAGAAAGGGAAGCGAGAACGTCATCGCCGATCATTTGTCGAGACTCGAGCCAGTCAAGGGGGACGATCAGAAATTGACAATCCGAGAGACACTCCCCGATGAGCAGGTCTATGCCTTGAGGGACATGAAGGAGATGTATGAATCCAAAACCCCGTGGTTTGCAGACTTCGCCAATTTTCTGGTCGGCGGCGTACTTCCTCCGGACTCCTCTCCATATGCAAAGAAAAAGTTTTTGCACGATGTCAGATTCTACTATTGGGAGGACCCCTACCTGTGGCGCAGATGTGCTGACGGCGTCATTCGCTGCTGTGTGCCCCAGTCCGAATGGCACAAAATCTTCGAGGCATGCCACTCATCTCCAACCGGTGGACACCATTCAGCCAACCGGACTGCCTTCAAAATCCTTGCAAGCGGATTCTATTGGCCTTCCATCTACGAAGTCTATCGCGGATGGATAACAGGCTGTGATCGCTGCCAGAGGACCGGCAACATCTCGCGAAAGAATGAGATGCCACAGACACCGGTGATTGAAGTTGAAATATTTGATGTTTGGGGGATCGATTTCATTGGACCCTTCCCGAAATGGCAAGGATTCACATACATCTTATTGGCAGTTGATTATGTATCACGGTGGGTCGAAGCCATTCCGATAGCCACCAACGACTCCAAAGTCGTTATCAAGTTCCTGAAGAAGCTGATGACAAGATTCGGAACACCGAGAGCCCTGATCAGCGATGGGGGATCACACTTTTGCAACAGATGGCTCTCATCTCTACTCGCCAGATACGGAGTAAAGCACCGTGTCACCACTCCATATCACCCTCAAGGGAATGGGTTGACGGAATTATCCAACAGAGAAATCAAGCAGATATTGGAGAAGACGGTCAAGCAAAGAAAAGATTGGGCGGCAGTCCTCGATGATGCACTTTGGGCATACCGCACCGCCTACAAAACACCGATGGGACTTCTCCGTATCAGCTGATCTTCGAAAAGTCCTGTCACCTTCCTGTCGAGATGGAGCACAAAGCTTGGAGGGCGGTGAAAGAATTGAATTTGGATTGGAAGACAGCCGCAGAAGACCGCGCCATGGCACTAAATGAATTAGAAGATTTTCGGGATGAGGCCTATGAGAACAACATCATCTACAAGAATCGAGCGAAGAGATTCCACGACAAAAAGATCCGCTCACATGTCTTCACTTCAGGTGATAAGGTTCTCCTCTTCAAATCCCGTCTTGGATTCATGCCCGGAAAGCTTCAATCAAAGTGGGCCGGACCATACACCGTAATCAGCCAATTCATGAACGGTGTAGTTGAATTAGCCGGACAAGATGGAAAGACCTTCAGAGTGAACGGGCAAAACCTGAAACTGTACTACACCCCTATTCAGATTGGAGCAGTGGAGAAGTACTACTTGAACCGCCCTTAAAGTCAGGTATTGTCGAGCTAGCGACAATAAACCAAGCACTAGTTGGGAGGTAACCCAACAGTTCCTGTTTTAATTATTTCTCTTATTTTCGAGTCAGTCAGTTTTGTTTTTTTTCAAAATTGTGTCGAGTCCAGTCGGGCCACGAAGATCGTCAGAAATTGGCATCAATCGACGAAGGAAAACTTCCTCGTCGACCAAAGCCAATTCTCGTAGTTCGACGAGACAAAAATGGGCTTCGTCGATCGACGAAGACCCCTCGTCGATCGACGAGGTCGATTCTGAGCCGCGAACAGAGGCGGGTTTTTAAACCCCCTCACCTCATTTTCTCCCTCACAAACACAAACACACGCACGATTTTTCTCTCCCAACCCCAACTTCGAATTTTTTCTCTCCAAAATTGTCGAAATCAACCACGGTATGTATCCTAACACTCTCCTTTTCGATTATTTCACATGATTTGAATGATTTGAGCATGATTTTTGACAAAATTTGAGTTTGGAGCCCTTGTTTCATTTTTTTGAATTTTGTCGATTTCGTTGCTATTCGTGGTGATTACTCGATATGGTTTGTGGTTTTCATCGATATACTTGCTCGTGATTGATTTGTGCTTGAGTTTCATTGAATTTTTTTCATACGAAGGTTTGGGGGAATTTTTCTTGTTTGGGTGATTTTCTAGCTTTATTATTTCGGGAACAAATTCTGTCAAACATGATGATAATAGGCTAGAATTGAGAGTGAATTGCATGAATGTCGAACCAATTTTGCATGGGTACATCTATTTCTTCGGATTTTTGCTCAAATTTGATATGCTTGCATTGAGATTTTGTGAAGAATGGTGATGAATTTTGACAAATCTTTTCATTACCCTTGCAGATTGACAATGGACTTCCAACCCACATTCACCAAACGGTCCCATCAGAAGCGTTACGAGAAGTTCTTGGGGGAAGAGTTCGCAATCCGACAGACACTCTATCCCTGCCCGGAGACGATGCATTTGCTGGGCATTCGTAACGACGTTCAGAACCTCTTGGAGAGGATTGGCTGGGGTGCATGGGTGACTGGCCGTTGGCCAACTTATCCGGCATTGGTCTTGGAATTCTTTGCATCACTCCGAATCTTCGAGGTCGAGCCAGGGCCAGAGCCTACCACGATTGGGTTCCAGCTGATGAACAATTACCACGAGCTCCCAAGGAACCAGCTAGAAAATTTGGGGAGTCTTCGAAGGGGGAGATGGTGTTCCTCCCCCAAGCTTCGACAGTGCTCACTTCTGGTCCCAAATCGCTGCAGAGGCAAGTGATGACTTGCGAGTGTTCGACTCGGGGAATTTGAAGGCTTCCTCCATCGACAACCCTGTTTTCAGATACATCTAGAGATGTATGGGGGTGTCACTTTCCGGCAGGAACGAGAGCGGCAAGGTCAGAATTGGAGAACTCTTCGCCCTCTACTGCATGTTGACAGAGGGAAAGTTCAGCCTGGGAGCGTTTGTCATGGACCATTGGAAGAAGCTAATCAAGTCCAAGAAAGGCAACATTTGGAGCGGGGGATTGATCACCCCGATTGCAGAATTTTTGGGGATTGACTTGTCACAATTTGAGGAGCTTGACGATGACAACCGAGGTCTTGGTACAGGGGCTTTGGTGAGGATGATGATGATTTTGCCGCGGGAAAGAGGTTGGTCCCTGCGGATGTCCAATGGAGACCGGTTTCCACTGCCGAACCGGCACCTCACACACGTCACCGATTATCACTTCCGTGATAATTGGTTGATGAGCACCCCCGCCCACATAAGGTTGATGACCGGTGCACGAGGAGGTCCAGGCACCTCCAGACTTCGACACCGACCACAGACCCAGCCGGACCAGAGAGAGCCACAGCCGCCCCCAGAAGCTGATGAGGAGGACGAGGACGAGGATGACGAGGGAGGACAGCACATTCCTGGTTAGACTGGTGGACAACCGCCACACCACTTCGCGGGAGACTCTTCATCTTCCGTGGTGGATCTGGCGACGATCTACCAGTACATGCAGCAGCAGGCCGTTTTGCAGGCAAACTTCCAGCGGAATGTGAACACGAGGATGGATACCCTCGATGTTCAGATGCAGCAGCTGCTCCTCAACACGCAGCCTCAGTCCAGTTCCCAGCCCCCGCAGATCGTTCGACAGGAACCCCGCCGCCGACTACCAGTGTGGGCATCATCCGATGTTCAGATGGAGGATCCTTCAGATGAGGAGGAATGAGGTATCGTTTCTCTTTTTCTTATCTAACTTTCAAACTTTTCCACTCTTTCGAGTGAATAAGTTTGGGGGGATGATGATAGGAAAAGGGAAACATTTGTTTGTTTTCAATTTTTACCTGCTTTCAATTTTTCTGTTTTTTTTTTTTTTTGATTTTTCAGTGTTTTTGATGTTTTCGTTTTTTCTGAACCATCACCATCCTTGTTCTTTTGCTTCAGTGTGAACAATTGCTCTCTGCAAGGCTTTTTATTTAAAATTAGTATTTTTGAACTCTTGATTTGTGGTACTTGTTCTAAGTGAATAGTCTTAGCATTGTTGAGGAGCTTTTGAACATAGGACAGTCGGAACTTTTTGATTATGATGGTGTTATGACTACTTAACTGTCTTTACTTAAGCTAGAATTGTTGATTGATAATCGAGATATTTGCTGATTAAGAATGATGATCTGTGTGATAGAGTAGCCGATGATAGGAGCTGTTTTGCTTGATATGTTGATCTTTGAAACTTAAATTTTTGCATGATAACTGTTCGAAATTGGATAATTATTGAGGAGCAGCGAAAATTACTACCTTGTGAGAATTTGTGCCATTTTCTTTCGTTTGATGAGTGACAAAGTTGTTAGATTTATTTCCTAGAATTTGACGAATTTCTCTCTTGAGGTTGCATTAAGTGTGGTAATAGGGTGAAAATGATTTTAGGCATGTTCTTTTGTAACCTATCTCCTATACACTAACCTTAAAATCTTCACTTGTAGCCCCTTTGAACCTTGAATGAATTTTTTCTTTGATTAGAAGGGTTGATGAATTTGATGATTGAGATTTTTTTGGATGATGTGAATTGTTTGGGAATGTGTTGAGAGGCCATGTGAGGCCATGAGCGAAAAGAAAGAAAAAGGGGGTTTCCATGAAGTTAGAAAAAGAAAAAGGAACATTGATGAAAGAGAAAGAAATTTGTTTATGTTGTTCATAAATAATTGAGAGTGAGCTCTTAGGAACCCAGAGAATGATGAAAAGAAGAGGGAAAAAGAACAAGATTGAGTGAAAATTGTTTTATGTGGGCATGATATGCTAAAGACTTGGTGTTTATGGAAATATTTTTAGTCACTTAGCCAAAAATATCCTACCTTTTAGGTAAGCCACATTACAACCAAAATAAGACCTTTCTGATTCCCTGAAAAACCACACTAACAAGCAGTGGAGAGATGAGAAATTTGTCAAACCTATGGTGAGATAAACTAAAACTTTGATTGTGTGAAATTCAAAATCTTTTTTTGCATGATTGAGCGATGAGTACAAACACTGCCCGGTGAGGTTTCTCCTTGATAATTTACTAATAAGAATTTGTTTGGATTGCATGATTTTTGTGAATAAGTGAAACTTGGATTGCGCACTCGTATCTGCATTTGATTATAATTCTTTTCTGTGAATTGATCGAGGACGATCAATGGTTTAAGTTTGGGGGAGTTGATAAGTTAGGATTTTCACCAACTTATCTTATAGTTCTTTGACTGATTGTGTAGTGTTTAGATCGTTTTTGTACTTGTTTTTGTGCATGAATTGGATTTTGTACTTGGAATGCCGTGTTTGATGAATCGTGCAGGTTTCTAGTCGAAAAAACAGAGGAATCAGGTCCAGTGTTCGAGACCTCGTCGATCGACGAGGACCCTTAGTCGATCGACGAGGCATGTCATTGCCAAGCGGTCGACGAAGCAAAGAAGACCTCATCGACCGATGCTGTTCAGACGCGATCGACGAGGCAGAAAATGGAGACGCGATCGACGAGGATCAGAAGCGGTCGACGCGCATGCGGGAATCCTGTTTCTACTCTGATTTGGAGATAGATGCATATCTAATTCTAGATACTGCTAGATACATTTTTCATCGTTATAAATTCATGTAATTTTCGACTTTAGAGAGAGAGAGAGTTAGAGCAATTATTAGAATATTAGAGTTGAAGAATTCTTAGGGTTTTTATGTTTGAAGACAAGTTTCTACGAGAAGATTTCCGGATTCCAGTTTTTATGCAATTCAGGTTGTATTTTTCTATGATGAATATTAATCTGAATATGTGTGGCTAAATCCCTTCTCAGATTCTAGGGTTTTGAACTATCAATGTATGCATGTTGTGATTGATCGAATTATTTTCCCTTTCCCTTCGTAGTTTGTGAAATCTGTGCTTATTCATAATCTTGATTTGCTGATCACCTATTAGGATTATCTAGTTGATTACTTGAGACGTAACTGTAATAGTTTTCAATTGAAAGAGATTTTCACAATATAATTTGATTTCTTGTCGTAACTGAAGGAGATTGATTGTAGGAATAAATTTGTAGATCTTTTTGGAGTTAGCTAATTTATCTTGAGACCGAACGGAGATAGGTAATTGAGAAATCTACTTTACGAATTGTCAAACAAAGAAGTTCGTAATACTTTTCTGATGTTTCACTACGAAGAGGAATTAAAATTGAGAATTAATCGATTTGTTCATACATGTTATACTTGATAGGTAGATATCCCTGGGATCTGTGTTTCTCTTATTTGACTTCAAAAGCTATTTTATTTTCCTGTTCAATTTTCGATTGCAAAGATTGAGATTTCCAAAACAACCAAAACCTTTTCATCTGATTTTCCTAATCAATACTTTCAAGAACGCTTGATTTAGTACTTAAAGATTATTCGTTACTTCTTTCCCTGTGGGATCGATAATTTTATCTTTGCCGCTGTATTATTAGCTCTGCTAAGTCGCAGTTAAATAATATTGCGATCAGTCTGGAAGCTAAGGAAGTCGCTGTATGGACTTAAACAAGCTTCACGGTCATGGAAACTGCGTTTTGATGAAGTGATTAAATCCTATGGATTTTCACAATGCTCAAACGAGAGTTGCGTGTACCATCTATGTGTCAGCGGAAGTGTGGTGTTCCTTGCACTTTATGTAGATGATATTCTCCTATTTGGCGACAATGTGGAAGTATTGTCGGGCATAAAGGGGTGGTTATCCTAGCAGTTTCATATGAAGGACCTTGGGGAGGCAGGATACATCCTAGGGGTAAAAGTATTGCGGGAGCGCAATAAGAGGATGCTGATCTTGTCTCAAGGATCATATGTGGATACTGTGATTGCCCGTTTCAACATGCAAACTGCCAAGAAAGGTCTGTTACCCTTCAGACATTGCATATATCTTTCCAAGGATCATTGTCCGGTGACACAAAGGGAGAAAGATGAAATGAGGAACGTGCCATATGCATCGGCCGTGGGGAGCCTCATGTATGCAATGCTATGTACGAGGCCAGATATCTGCTTTGTTGTAGGCATGGTAGCGAGATACCAGTCTAACCCTGGACAGGCGCATTGGACCGCAGTAAAGCACATACTCAAATACCTGAAAAGGACTAGAGACTATTGTCACGTCTATCAGTGTGAGGAGTTGTGCCCTGTGGGTTATACTGATTCGGATTTCCAGGCAGACCGAGATGAAAAGAAGTCCACCTCTGGCTATGTCTTTACATTGGGAGGTGGGGCCATATCATGGAGGAGTGCAAAGCAGAAGTGCATTGCGGACTCCACCATGGAATCAAAGTATGTGGCAGCTTCTGAAGCTTCGAAAGAAGCGGTATGGTTTCGAAACTTCCTTCTGGAGTTGGACGTGATTCCTAAGCTGCCCAAGACAATCACGATATACTGTGATAATTCGGGAGCTGTGGCTAATTCCAAGGAACCACGAACTCACAGAGCAGCAAAACACATTGAAAGGAAGTACCATATTATACGAGAAATCGTAGCAAGGGGTGATGTGCTAGTAGAGAAGATTGATACAATAAATAATCTAGCGGATCCATTCACAAAGGCTCTGCCTCAGAAGGTTTACGAGATGCATGTATGTAACCTTGGGCTGAGGGCAAAGCTATCCATGTAGAATGTTTGATGTAATAGCTAGATTAGTTTAGACACGTTATACTTTGGAAAGCACCTGTATAATGCTTTGAGTATAAGTGGGAGTGTGATGGATTTATATACTGAAAGCATTATGATTGGTATATTATGTACAAGGTCGATTGGTTAATATACTGGGAATCATAAATGTTGTATGTTCATCTCCTGTCTGAATTAACAAACATGTGCCGCAAACGCAATTATCCTCTTATCTCGTCGATAGGGAGATCATACGGTGTGTAGATGATCACGGAAGATCATATGGATCGTTTGACCTAGCAAGATATAAATAGTTATCACAGCTGAGACAGTTCCAGGATAAACTGTCGGTGTAGGCTGCAGCATACGCAGTAATAAGCATCTTATCTTGGATAGCTTGGTATGCTGGTGTGGGGCACACATTGATAAGGACCTAAGTCGAGATCGATTCTTTTATCTTACATTAAAAGAATCTAGATCTCTATGGCTTGACGAGATCCTAAGCCTAAATGAAGGTACAGAAGTATATGCAAATTGTGTATTACTTTGAGTTGCAGTGAAAGGCTCTAGTTAGGCTTGTATATCTGTATCTTGGGTAATAGCAGTTTGTGTATGATTGTCTGGTACTAGAACTAGGTAACCACATCCAGTATAGGATGGTGACATTCCCTGAACAGCTCAAAAGGTTCGTTATGCTAAGTCTTGCAGGCTGATTATGATGGTCCCGGTTTATCAGAGTTTAACACGTTTCAATACGCAGCGGAAATAAAGTTTATTGTTTCTTGCACGCTACTTACACACAGCTGACAACTGGCAACTGGTCAGCTGGTGCTGGTTAATCAGTACGCAGCTGACAACTGGTCAGCTGGTGAATTAATACTTAGAATATTTTGCCAAGTTTGCACAATTATATCAGTTTCAGAACATACACCAGCACTTGAGTGCTGGGTTTTAAATCAGAATGTAAAGCAGAAAACTGATAAATGATAAAAGGATTTATAGTGGTTCGATCGATCGATCTACGTCCACTCTCCAGTCGAAGCACTGCAAATTTTACTATGAGCAATCGGTTACAGGTTGCCTATGTTCTATCTCTAGCTGGTGAATGCCTTGTCCACCAGTTCACTAGATCAACCGCTCCCGGTCCTGGTTTCCTCTTCAGCTCTCTTCTGCTGATGGAGTGCGAGCACGTCACTTCAACCTCCACAGCAATTTGGGTGTTTAGTTCTCCCAAGAACGTAAATCCTTTCTACGGCAGAATGCCCGTAATAACTCAAGTGCTAGAGTGCACAGGAGCTGCTGTGAACTTCCTCGAAGAGAAAGAACACCAAATGAGATCTCTAAACTTACAAGCGTAAAGCTTGAAGTCTCGTGTTTGATAAATCAACACACGGAAAGCCTTAGGAATGGCCTCGAAAGAACTTTATGCGCTCTTGCAATAACTTCAGTTCTTTCGGTGGTTGAGCAGAGATATCTGAATATTCAATGTGTCAACCGAACAAGCGAGAGAGAGAGAGTGCCAGAGTGAGAGCTTTGAATGTTGGTAGTTGCGACGTATTTATAGCCGCAGGAACCGATTCAAACTTTCTAGCCGTTTGGACGCATCCGGAAAGGTGTCAGACCTCGGATGTCCATCTGACGACGGCAGGTATGCTTTTCCGGAGAAAGGCCATACCTAAGACCGCTTTATCTGACACAGATCTCTTTGTGTCAGAACGGCTCTCTCTGTCAGTCCGAGGAATAAGACTGGCGTCTTGTGACTGATAGACTTTAAGTTATCCTTCCTTAAAGTCATCCTTTGTCAGTCGATTCCTCAGAGAATCTTCTTCTTGTCTCTACGGCGCTGGGAGAGAGAATCTGGAATTCTGCTGGTAACATCTGACTGGTAGATCATACTGGTGATCTTGTGCTGGCAGTCTTTGCTGGTGACTTGCCCTGGCATCATCAAAGTCTACCAAATCTCTAGATGTTAACTCTTCTCGGAATCTCCCATGACTTGTGAAATCACCGCTGGTGAATAGTGTAAGTAGGAACACGTATTCTCCTGGTAAGGTTTGTCAGCCGCCTGCTGATGAAACCCTTCCCAACTGGTGAACAGTAGCCAGTCATAAGCACTTCTCACCGCTGGTGAACAGTGTCAGCGCGAGTCTTTGTCAGCCGCCTGCTGATGAACAGTAGCCAGTGGTAAGCTCTTCTCATGCTGGTGAACAGTGTCAGCATGAGTCTTGATCAGCTGCGACTTACAACTCAAAAGCCTAAACAGGATTTACATTGAGACTAGAGCTATGTAGAGACAACTGACGCTGGTAGGACTTAGGATTTGATCCACCAAAACTATAATCTAAACAATTAAGCTACTGGGAAAGGAAACCTTAGACAGATTTCCCAACAATTTCCCCCTTTTTGGTGCGATCAAAGCCTAACCAGCGAGCACTCAGCTGATGAGGAAAGTTACAAAGGATTTCAGGGTTTTACAAGTAGAACCTATCAGATCTAAACCCATGAAATTGCTTCCTCAACATCAGCTCTAACTAAAAGAAATCTTCCCCCTCAACCAAGGAAAGATATTGCTCGTTTAAAAATATGGAAATTAAGATCAGAGCAAATAAGCATGTAAATAAGTTTAACATGCAAGATGAGTGCTGGTGCTGATTACACTGGAAGTGTAAATTCAGCTGGTAAGTAACAACTTAGACAATTGTTGGACAATTAGAGATTGTCATCAACTTGTCAGTTAATCATTCCATTAGAGATATAGCAATTACATGTACAATGAATGGTAACTGACTAGTCTAACAGATTTACTTACAAAACATAAAGAGATTAGACTATGGCTTAGAAGATGATCCTGGTGACTGAGTTCGACCACCGGTTAAGGACCTCAGGATCGCAGTAAGAGCAGCCATGTCTTCCTCTCTCTTCTGCCTCCATTCTGCAGCAATCCTTCTCTCTTCGGCTGCGAGGCATCTCTCTTCCTCAGCAATTTTGGCCCTCTCCTCTTCAGCCCGTGCTCGCGCACTTTCCCCCTCTTGGATCCGCGCCAAAAAGGTGGTGACACCGGCGGTGACGGACTCCATTTGTTGCGTTACATCAGCTTGGAAAGTGGCGAAGCGCTGATCCATCCTGGCATCAATGTAAGCAAGGAGTTGCGCAGGAGGATGAATTTCAGAGATTGGCTGCGCTGAAACTTCAATGGAAGAGGAGGGCACATCAGGTGCGGAAGGAGCCATTGCTGGTTCAGATTCAGCTGATATCTCCATTGGGGCTGGCTCCTCCGCTGGTACCGCTGCTGCAGCTGGTTCCTCCGCTGGTACCTCGGCTGCTGCTGGCTCCTCCGCGAGCACCGCGGCTGGTGCTAGCGGGCCTTGTACAAAAGCAGGTGGGGCTGTGAGATCCACCAGCTGCCAGTCCTCATGATAAGGGACAAGGTCGCCCAAAACCATAGGAACAGGGGGGACGGCAGTGGTCAGCCACCAACCTCGGGAGGGATCCTCCTCCACAATGTGGTCTACCAGCAGAGCGCTGGCAGCCATATCAAAGAAAATGGCAAAATATGGAGGGATCCGGGGGAGAGCGGTGAGGACCTTCAAGCGGCGGAGTGCGTAGATCAGCTGGTATCCACGGCTGGTGGGCTGGAACTGGAGGAATGGTAGCTTAACCATTTTTGGCCTAGGGAGGCCGGAAGTCCCAGTCAGCTGTCTGAATTCTGCAATTTTCCTCAAACGGCGCTTGATTCGCCTGGTAGACAGCTGCTGGTGCATTTCAGGATCAGAATCCATGAATGCATTCGCCCACGCCTCCTCTGATCTCCAGTAACCAAGTCCTAGCCTGGCATACAGAACAGCGCGCTTCTCTACAGTCAGCTGGCGCTGGCATAGGTCGAAAATCCTCCACCTCCGGAACTCCAGAAATAGTTCCGGATTCACCCTCCACAGTCTTCGGTAGTTGGTTATCATCTCGTCATTAACGGCATTCTCCACCTCCGCCGTGATGTTTTCAGCATACTCATAGAGAGTGGAATTGAAGTACTCTATCGGCTGCAGGGGCAGACACCAGTCATAGATCCTCGAAGCGTATATAGACTGGTGGGGGAGTCCGCTGATGGGGATGATATTGAATGCTGATGGCTCAGGCACTCGTGAATCTTAAAACGCCATTGCCCCGCGGTGCTCCCACTGATGTACCCCTGTCACACGTGATTGGAAGGTGTCTTCATCAATCAGTTGATGCTCATGGATACAGAGCAAGTATGACCTCCTTTCTGCGCGCACATGACGTGCTGGCGCTGGCGAGGATGCTGCTGGTCGCCCAGAAGATGTAGAAGCTTCTGAAAGAGTTGGGCGACTGGCAGGATGACGAGCCACGTCTTCAAACTTAGGAAATAGATCCCTGGGCTCCATCCTCTGCACCATGGAGTGATGTGTCACCTCCTCAGCTGGAGCAGCTGGCTCCTCAGCCCTTGGCTCCTCTGCATCCTCAGAATCTGAGCTCATGTCCGAAAAACTCGCCAGTTTTTCCGAGGTGGTCGCCCGCTCCTCAACTCCTCCACTGGCACCCCCGTGCGCGGCCAGTGGGTCTTCATCACCTCCACCACCCCCTTGTGCGGGTGGAGGGACTTCAGCGACCTCCTCCTCCTGGTACTTATCCACAAGGGATAGTACGTCTTCATCAGCACCCATGACCATCAGGCGCGTAAATGATTCTTCTGATAAGATCTGGCCTGGAGCTGGTGCTGGTGGCCTTGCACTTGTAGTTGGGGCAACTTCCCATTTACCTTTGGCCACCTGGTGCACCTGCTCCGCCAGTTGCGCCTGACGTCTGGCCTCATGCTCAGCCTGCACCTTTGCAAAGGCTTCATCGCGGGCTGCCAGCTCAGCCTCTCTTTTACGCTGGTCGGCCAAGGCCTTCAGCCTTGCCTGTGCCTGCTTCTTCCTAACAATGGAGGCTTGTTGCTCCTTCTTGGCTTGCTCCACCAGCTTCTGAGCCCTTGTCTGGACCCTCTTCCTCTTCCGGGTCATTCTCTCTATGGTCTCCTCCTCAGTCAGTCCCAAGACGGACTTCTTGACTGGAATTGAGACCTTCCCAGACTCAGGATCATAGGCAGCAGCTGGCTGGGGCTGCTGGCACTGGTGGGTCCTTGGTTTCTTGCTTGAAGGGGGCCTGGGGGCTGGCACTTGTGCTGATGCTAATGCGCGAGGATGTATACCAGTTGCCTTCTCCAC
>JAPKLW010005286.1:0-21689 GCA_026898455.1 Plectranthus barbatus
CCACATAAGTTTTGAAGTTTCAAATTAGAAACCCTAGAGAGATTGAGAGAGAGTGGGCGGCTGTAGAATTGGTAGCGTATCCTCACCAGATTTCCGGATCGAGCAAGGGAACAGATCAGAAGATCAGATCTTTAGGAACACCATCGCTTTGATCGATTCCAGATCCAGATTTGTACCATCTTCATTGCCATCATCGATCTAGATCTGTAGATTAGTCGTTGGAGTCTCAGGTATTCCTTTGAATCTACGAATTAAATTAAATAGGAGCATGCATAGGGCATTTACTGTTTGTCATGATATTTATTTTTATATCCATAAATCGAATCCGGAGTTTTAATAAATGGCGATTCATGTTGCCTATTGTAGACTCAGTTCCTACACATATTACTTCCTTCTTGAAGGTCTCCTTGGGTAGTCCTGTAACAATGTTATTCTTTGCAATATAATTGATAGTTTTAAAGTTTAGATGCGTTAGGCTTTTGTGCCATATCCAGTTTGTATCTTCCTTGCTGAATGCTATGAAGCATGATGCTTGGTGACTACTTTTCCAATCAACAACATAGAGTCCTCCTTTTCTGATTCCTCTAAGCTTTACTTCTCCAGTGGTCCTAACAGCAAACTCACAACCTGTATCAAAGAAAGAAACAATATATCCATTTTCACTCAGCTGGCTGATGCTCAGTAGGTTGTGCTTGAGACTATCGACGAGGGCCACATTAATGATGCACATGCCATTATGTTCGATGCACCCTCTCCCGATTACTCAAGCTTTTGAGTTGTCACCAAGCGAGACTGAAGGTCCTCTGATCTTCTGGAATTCTGTGAAGATCACTTCATCTCCTGTTATGTGACCTGAGCATCCACTGTCTAGGATCCATTTTTTTAATTTTTTTGAGGTTCTTCTTCATGGACCCTGTTCCTGCAAAACAAATAAGTTATATTTTCGGTACCCGATCAATTACGGGTCCTGCATGATTAGTTCTTTGGATCATTCCTTTGGGAATCCAGATCTTCATGATCTTGACATTTCTTTTGTCATCACGTTCCACTACCCTTCCGTTCCTATTGGAGTAATACATTGAATCAACACAGGAATGTATAGTAGTGTGCCGAGCCTTCACAGTCTTTTTGAATGTATGGTGTTTTAGACTCTGGCCTCAAGTAGGAGTTCCTTCTACTTGGTGTGTATGCTGGCTTCCTAGCAATCTTAGCAGATTGCTTAGCCTTGCTAGAATTTGTATGAACATTCCTAGCAGATGGAACAGTCTGCTGGGTTGCATACCTTGACTTTGTTGGCCTTTTCTCAACAGAAATGTAGTTCAGTCTTTGCTCAGCAGTCAGCCGAGGGACGTTAGTTTGTCAACATTTCTGCTGAGCAAAATGTAGCTAACTTAGAGTTTTCCCTCTTGTCTTTCCTAGCAGGTTGCTGAATCTTCCCAATTGCTGGGACAAAATCAATTTTCTTTGATTTACTTGATTCAGCATCACATGATTCTCCTTTATAAAAACCTATTCCTGCGAAGTTCTTCGAACTTCTTTGGATACTGAGAATCTCATCTAAATCTCTCGTTCTTTTTGAAAATCTACATTGACAAGCATTTTGCACAGAGTTTTTGTTTTTCAGAACTTCGTTCTCCTGTTTTAAGACGATAACATTTTCATGTTAGTAGGACATTTCTGTTTTTAATTTTAAAATTTCCTCGTCTGTTGACCTAGATTTTTCAATCTCACTGGTGAAAGTAGAAAGCTAATTTTTCAGAGAGGTACTTTCTATAACTAAAATATCCTTTAATGCATGAACTTTTGAAAACTCTTTTAGTAGAAATTCTACAGTTATTTCATCTGATTCTGAGTGACATGAATCAGCAGTATCATGCATGTTTTCTGAAGTAGAAGCAATAGACATAAAAGAATTTGTTACCTGGTTTCCTATGATAGCTAGAATACCTGGTTTCAACAGAGCTTTGGTAACAACTTTTGATGCTCGCCTTTCAAACAAATTCCTTAATCATTCCCTTTCCTCTGGATCTATTCGAGGACACTCAAATTTAAGATGGTCAGGAGAGTTGCATTCGTAGCATGTTCTTGGCGTCTTCTTGGCAATTTGGCTGTCTACTGGTTGGCTTTGCTGGTATTCTTCCTTCTTTCCTTTGGCTTTCATCAACAACTTTTGTAATCTCTTCATTAGCTCTTCCAGCTCGCTGACTGAGCATTCTGCTTCTGTTGCTTGAGATCCACTGGTAGTTGGTATCTCCTTTGTTAGACTGGATTGAGCTGGTCGATCAGAGTGGAATGGCTTCTTGGTTTTCCACTTTTGTCCGTCTCTCTTCACGAAGAATGCTGCATCCTCGATGGGTTCTTCAATGGTTATTGCAATACGAACAACTTCATTTTTGTTGATCTGTATGATGTCCCATTCGTGTGCCTTTAGTTGAGCAAACACTTCTTCGACACTCATTGCAAACAGATCTTTCTCCTTCAGGCTGGTCACTATGATGAACAAATCTTTCTTTGGCAGTCTTGAGAGAATCTTTGACTTCATGTCGGGAAGCTTATATGGCTTTCCCAGTTACTTTAACTCTGCTACAATGGTGTTGAATCTCGCCTCCATGTCCTTGACGGTTTCACCTGGAATTAATTGAAAAGATTCATGCCTGTCTACCCATTGTTGTAGTTTATATCTCTTCATATGATCCGTTTCAGAGCTTAGAGTGCCGAGAAAGTCCCACATATCTTTGGCATTCTTGTACTCCAAGGCTTCTGCCATTAGGGTTGGTGACAAGGAACTCAAGATTAGATCCATGACAACATAGTCTAGTTCACCACGAACTCGATCTTTTGGAGTCCATTCTTCGTTCGGCTTGTCCACCATAACGTTTGGTCTAGCTACATCTTCGCAAATTCTGGTCCTCAACTTTTGGATTTTGTTTGGTCCATTTTTGATCAATTGCTTCATCTCGCGATGGATATTCATCAGTGTGATCAAAGACCTCTTTTTCCAGGTGGAGTAGCTTTCAGGAGTAAAATTTCCAAACTTCGTGTTGTTCGCCATTGCTTTTAACCTGAGCTAAACACAAAAACACAGATATGCAAGGAAAATATGGATTTGGTCCTAAGCGACTCAGAAGCAGCTAGTCTGTAAAAACCAACTGCTCTGATACCACTTGTTGGTCCACGATCAGAGTGTTTATATATGCAGCAGAAGTATTAATGTTGTCTTGCACTTATCTTGCTAAGGTCTCGACGTAGCAAATGTTTATCAAATGTGTTATAGCTCCAATATTCGTTAGATTGATTGCTGATTATACTACAACACTTGGTGTGTTGATTTTCAAATATGTGCACACACAAAATGACAAAATGTTGGTCCCAGATCAGAGTGCGTATAATGTGCAGCGGAAGTATTAAATCAGATTAATGCACACTAACTTAGACAGTTCAGGTAACTATCGACACAGTTATTACTTAGCAGTTTTAGAAATACAATTCAAGTTAGCCAGCAGATTATTTTAACAGTTTTACAATTAACAGTTCATACACTTCAACACTTACGAGATAAGTGTTGAAGGTTTCAAGATATGCTAGAAAACTGTAAAGTACGTAGGTAAATAAAGCTGCAAACGACACAGGATATTTATAGTGGTTCGGAGCCTTAAGTCCTACGTCCACTCTTCGGATATCTGATCCGGTAATTCACTAAGCAATGAAAATACACCCCTCACGATCTATAGCCAGTTGCGGTAGAAACCTCCGTCCACAGCACAAAGGATCACTCGCCCAGGCAGCTGTACTTCACTCCTTCTTCAGTCCGTCAAAGGCTCTGCGTCTTCTCTGTAGACCGGCTTGAAGTTGGACTGAGGACATACCTCCCTTTTCCTCCTTCGGTAGGTTGGATGATTGAGTTCTTCCCAGAACTTTCTCAGTTTGGTTGTTGCCCGTAATAACCTACTCTTCCTATGCTAGAGCAGGCTGCTATGTTCTTACTCGAAGAATAAGAACACCAAAGAGGTAGATTAAGTCGGTTGATTTAATCCTCGTGTACTCAGGGTAACACGGTGAATCTCCAAAGATTCTATAAGCAATGAATGTTTCGTGTTCAATTAATGAACCATGATATTAATATCTTCTCTCCTGAAAGTGTTTAATGCCTTGATCTTTAACATTTGTAGAGAGGCTGGTGCGTCGGAGATTCAAATGTGCGAGATTGTTAAGAGGTTTGGCACAAGGCTTTTGCAAAGGTTTTTATGTCTCTGTATTTCCTGCTATTTATAGGTGGAGACCCAGAAAATAGTCAGTAGAGACATAGTGAAGAATCTCCAATCATAGTCCATTCTTCTCTGTAAAAAATTGCTTTCCTCTCTAATATCTCTGCTGCATCGACCTGCTTTTCAGAGCTGCTTGTACTTGATGTGTCAGACGTTCAAACAACATTGTACACTAGTCGCAATTGAGTAGTGTCTGTCTTTTCTTATTGACTTCCTCACGGATCTTCTACGACTGCACTACAATTGCCTCGTACGCATTCTTAGATGTGAAATTGTCTTGTCCTGAAACTGTGAGCGCCTCTCAACAGTTTTCTTTGAGTATCCAGACTTTGGCAGAAAAAATTGTCTGCGCAGTTTTTGTGACTTTGATCTGCTCTGCTTGTCTTCGTCTTGTATGCTCAACAGTTATCTCATCAGAATGATGTCTTCTTCAAAATTGTTCCACAGTTTTGATGATATCCTTCTTCCTAGACTATTACAACTCGATTATCCTATACAAGGATTACATGAGGTAATACTCTAAAGCCTAGACTTTGGTATATAGTTTTGACACATCAAAACATCAAATTAAGGTGGGATTACAACAGTAATACCTAACAAAAAATAAGGCAATGAAGGGACACAAGGATTTATAGTGGTTCGAACAAATGTTCTACGCCCACTCTTCAACCCTCCTACTTAAAATTTACTAGTCAATTGAATACAAGGACATGCTTGATCTCTAACATTGAGAAGCTCCTCCCTCTGGTCAGTGCACACCTTCAAGCACATCGGTCTTCAATCTTCACCTCGTCTCTCTATAGAGTGAGGACAAACCTCCCTTCGCCTTGGACGTCAACTGTTGGGAGTTTTATAGTTCTTCCCAGAACCTATCCTTGTGTTGGCGATGCTCGTAATAATCACGCTTGTGCAGCAAGGTGGCTGCTAGATTCATTGTAGGAATATAAAGAATCCCAATATTAACCTTAGAAGTTATACTTCAGAGGTCTCCAGCTTCAGTAAGATAGCTTGTGAAAAAGCTTCAATCACGTACTAGCTCGGATGAGATTGCGTAATGTAGAGAATGTTCAGATCTTCTCTTGTTTTCTCTTTGAATATAATTTTCGCGAACCTCTGAATCATTTTTGGACGACACCTATTTATAGGTGAAGATTCAAATGACCGTACCATTTGAATCTTATCCATTAGACTAAAATGTATTGCTCGCCCATCTCTGTTTTTCCTTTTTTCTGCAGCGTACAGAGACTCTTCAAGTCTCCCTTGTCTCTTATTGGCGTAGCTCCTATTTGTAGCCGTCTTTATCAGAACGGATCTTTCACTTTGAACTTGAAACCTCCGTTGTGTCTGATTATTATTCTATTCTTCGATTCGTCAAGTTTCCTTGTGATTTGGATCCTTCTGATTTGCGACTTTTATTTTCCTTGATTGTTGTTGAGTGATTACTGGCGATTGGCATTCAACTGATGTCTCAGCAGGCTTGCTAGTATCTCGTAGAATACTGGCGTTACTTCTTCAGTATACTCTTGAGTGCGTTTAGCATTCCTCCGTGTTTGCTAGCTTTTACTAGCTTCTTCAGCAATCATCAAGTTAGCTGAATCCTTTAGCATTCTTGATTCTTCTTTTCTACTTCTATTACAACTCGAGTATATATGGCCTAAACAGGACTTTACATTTTGACTTGATACTAAGTTGCTAGAAACTATATCAGCTTGAGCTTTGATGCACCAAAACATAATAAACAAACATTAACAACAAAGGGATTGTAATATGTCTAACAATATTCCTAACAAACACTCTATCACACCCCACTGCGTTAAGCTTTAACCTACATGTTTTAGAAATAACATGCAGGCGCTAAGTACACTGTGTACCCAGTGAACACATCCCCGAAAACAATACAAATATAAATTATTATGCCATTAGTCGATAAGACATGAGGTTTTACTTTAAAAATCCACTCATGCTTACAAAACATTTTCATATACTCGGCAGAGTTAAACATTTCCTGTGTGGTCATGATCTGCCTCAATGGTATGACTTAGAAGCAAGCCTACTCCAAAGTCACGATGTACAGTTAGGAATGCCATGATCCACTCAACCCATTGTCATCAAAGTGCACTAATCTCGGAACATACACATTGAGATCCGATCGACTTTAACCCACCCTTATAACCCCTGAGTGTCAACCCGCGATTGATCTACTCCACAATTAGATAGACTGGGGTGACGAACCACCAGTACTAACATCCCAGAGATTCAGCTCATGGTACTACGGCTCAAAGAAATCAACAATTTTTGCTTGCAATCAGTCAAAAACCGCTCAAGGTTTAGAACCTTGGAGCATTTTACTGACTTCTCCCTTTTCTCTGGCCAATTATGTCTGGCTTCAGAGGTACATATGTGATCCACAAAACCATTTTGGCATAGCAATCATTTTAAAACAAAACATTTTTCATGAATTTATTTTGAAAAGAAAACACTTTGCATGCTTTATAGTTTTATAAAGAAAGCCCACCTTGTTTTCTCATTGATTTTGATTGCGGGACGACCGCTCAAAAGCATAACCTTGCCCAACGTGATTTCCTTAACATATTAGTCATAACACACAAATAAGGTAAACATTCATAAATCACATATTCATCATCACATATAGAAAGATGTACTAAGATCACAATTTGACCTAAATCATCTTACTTCCTAATTAACTCCTTATTTATAAGCATCAAATTCGTAAACCAACAACTATAGTTCATGTAGTACATTTAATTTGTTTTCAATTTATGATGCCAGCCCTTACACCAAATCATGATTCTCTATAATGCATCATTATTTTCATGGTTCACAAATATCATACGAACTCCTTCTAGCTCACAAGTTCCAATTTCTATAACTTAGTTTAATATTATTGTAGCATACTGATCTCAACATTTTACTCAATACCTGTTTTCAAACATCTTTTCCTAATTCCCTTATCAATTAAGTTCGTCATCAAGCCAACTAAGAACATATTTCAACAATTGTAACAACATGAAATTACGGTCGATTATTTTAATATGTTTCATGTTCAAATCATGCTATAATCCTCATATAATATGCATGAAAGGATCCTATGGATGATGTTTAAGTTTAGCTATGAAGGATGAATGAAACAAGCAAGAAAACCGAAAGCTCGCGAACGATCCCAGCTCAGGCGTGGTCAATGTCGTCCACGCCTCGACCACGCCCCGGCCGTGCCTCTAAACAATATGAAATTTAATTGCATGCACGATCAAACCCCCGATGATGCATGCAAAAGTTAGAATTTCATGAGAAGGGTTTGTACTTTCTTCTCCAAGTGGTTGAACGATTATATCCCAAGTTTCCACTGACAAAATATGACCCAACACTTCAATTAAGTTCCTAAAAAAATCATCAATATCAAACCAAGAGAATTCTAAGATTTGGGACCAATTAAACTTAAAACTGGAAGTTGAATTCTCTTTGCCACAGTTTGGAAAATAGGTTATAACTTGGTCTTTTCTTACCCAAATCAGGCAAATGAGTAGTCCACGATCATCTACTCTCGAAGATCTACAAGTTGGTGTCTCACAACCACCATCCAAAATGCCGCCTATTGGCCGAAAAAGTCGCCTGAAATTCACTGTTCCATGATAAATCAAACAGTTAATCACATAATATTGCACTAATGGCAAGCTAACTTTACTATATTTATTCGGGTTATTACATAAGGAAAGATTACATGTATAAAAATATAGATATCCATATCTAATCTAATATGAAAAATATTGTTATAAATAAGAAAGATTATCTTATTTTCAAAATTCAAATATGTCTATCCTTAATTTATTTGAATATTCTTTTCATGTCATGTGCATCAATATAATCCAAGTTCATGTTGAAAGTTAAAGTGTAAATTTTGAATTTTATTCTGAGTCGTATTGATCATTCATACATCGAAATAAAAAAATGAAATAATTCAATCTCACTTGTTACGTAAATAAAATAATCAAAGTTCATGTTGAAAGATAACGTGTAAATTTTGAATTTTATCCTGAGTCGTATCGATCATTCATACATCGAAATAAAAAAGGAAATAATTCAATCTCACTATTTAACATAAATAAAATATATGTTGATGCCATTTATCTTAAAATAAGTTCATTGTTGGTCCCTGATCAGAGTATCAATATTTCTAGCGGAAGTTTTTAATAATATCTTGCACTTATTTTGCTACGGTCACGACTTAGCAAATGTTTATCGAATATGTTTAAGCTCGAATATTCGTTAGTTTAATTACATATTATACTACAACACTTGATGTGTTGAGTTTCAAATATGCGAACACACAATGTAACAAAATAAAACACTAAAAGACACAAGGATTTATAGTGGTTCGAACAAATGCGCTACATCCACTCTTCAGTCCTCGGACTGAATATTCACTATTCAATTGATTACAAGGTCAGACTTGATCTCTAACGTTGAGCAGCTCCTCCGTCTGGTCAGCGCGCACCTTCAAGCACCTCGGTCTTCAATCTTCATCTTATCGCTCCTTGGAGTGAGGACAAACCTCCCTTCTCCTTAGACGTTGACTGTTGGGAGTTTTATAGTTCTTCCTAGAACCTTTCCTTGTGTTTGACGATAGCCCGTGATAATCACGCTTGCACAGCAAGGTGACTGCAGGATTCTTTCTAGGATAGAACGAATCCCAATATTAACCTTAGACGTTATACTTCAGAGGTCTCGAGCTTCAAATATGAAAGATTGTGAAAAGCTTCAATCAAGTACAAGCTTGGATGAGTTCGCGTGGGTTTTAGAGTTTTTTGGATCTTCTCTTATTTTCTCTGTAAATGGAATTTCTTGAACCTTTGAATCATTTTTTGACACATATTTATAGGTGAAGATTCAACTGACCGTTTGAATCTTATCCATTAGACTCAAAGGGATTGCTCGCCAATCTCTGTTCTTCATTTTTCTACAATGCACAGTGACTCTTCAAGTCTCCTTCGTCTCTCATTGGCATAGCTCCTATTTGTAGCCGTCTTTGTCAGAATGGATCTTTTAGTTCGAACTTGAAACCTTCATTGTGTTTGTTGATTGTTCTTTTCTTTCATTCATTGGTTTTCCTTGTGATCCGGATCCTTCTGATTTACGACTTTGTATTTGTCTTTATTGTTGTTTAGTCTTTGCTTACAGTTGATGTACTGCTGATATTTCAGTAGTCTTGCTGAGATCTCGCAACATGCTTACGTTATTCCATCATCATTCTCTCAGGCGTGTTAGCATTCCTTCGTGTTTGCTATCCTTTACGAGCTTCTTCAGCAATCTCCAGGTCTGCTGACTCCTTCAGCATTCTTCGATTCTTCTTTTCTTGATCTATTACAACTCGAGAATATGTATCCTATACAGGACTTTTACATTCCGACTCGATATTAAGTTGCTAGAAACTAGATCGGCTTGAGCTTTCATGCACCAAAACTTAATAAACATATATTGACAATTAAGGGGTTTTAATATTTCTAACAATATTCCTAGTAATTTCCCCCTTTTTGGTGCGATCAAAGCCTCAATCCTGAGCTTTAATACTAACGGATCATGGGAAAGTTGATTAATGAGATTACAAGGTATTCCTATTAAATCTATTCTCAACATATCAACTTCCTTAGACTCAGTAGGGTTCCTAAATGTTCCCCCTCAAAATATGAAGGGTATTGCTCGATTATATATTCTTGCTTCAAGTAAATGGCTTCCAAATAATTTATCAGATAAGCATGTAACACATTCACACACAATTATCAATCATACCAAAACATATCACACACATAAAAAAATCCACGCAGATTGTTGATTACATTGAGTGTGTAATATCGGCGAAATCAATTAATTCAGCGTTGGACAATAAGATGTTTTCTTCAACTTGGGTTAGTTACCATTGAAAATCTTGCCATGAGGTACAGGAAACACACACCCAAATAAAAAAACGTACTGTTTTAATTCTAAAAGACTGGTCTTCTTCACTTTCCTGAGGGTCTCGAGCGTTACCTCCATGAAGTTGTCCATTACAGATTCTCTCTCTTCTCTTCTGAATCTTTCTTTGTTCTCGATTTTTCTTCGTTCCTCTCTTTCCTCTTCTTCTTGTTGCCTTCTCAAGTCTTCTTCCAATTTTCTTCTTTCATCAAGGCGCCAGAATTTGTCTTCTTGCTCCTTCAGTCGCTCTGCTTCGTCCGCTAGTCTCTTCCCTTCCCCCTCTTTGATCGCAACAAAAAGATTGGTGAAGAAGGTTTCAAAGTTGTCTTGCTGAGTACGAAAAGCTCCTCCTTTGCCTCGACTACTTGAGTTGTTAATTCAGCTTGCACGAGCGGCACCATTTCCTGTCCAATGCTTCTTCCTACCATTGTATGGATAAATTGCTAGAGCTCCCTACAATAAGTACTGGAGCTCAGGGGCTCAATTTTCATGACTGGGTGTTCCTCCGATAGCACAATTTGATTCTGGGAGGTAGGTATTGTGGCAGTGGTGGCCAATGCGTGAGATGAAGTGGGAGGTGGATCAACATCGATTGCTGTGGCATGATCATGCTCTTTGAGTCTTTCTTCTTCAGTAGTGCACTACTGGATGATCACGTGATTGGAGAAGGAGGCCTAAAACTATCCATCCTGGATGATTTGTTTGCCAACTAATTCAGTATGCGCTCCTTAAACTCCAACATCTTCCTCCGATCCTCTTCTCTCTTTCGTGCAGCTTCCTCTTATGCTAACTTTGTTTGCAGCTCAGCAGCTGTGACCATCTGTCTTCGTGTTGTTGGGGATTTGAAGTGTTGAGTAAATGGAGGTGAGTCTTCAATAGCATACTCAGATGGTGGCAATGAGCGATCTCCTGTGAGTGCTCTGTGTGCCTTAATATTCTGCAATTTGGCAGCGACTTACTTTTTTTTTGTACTGGCTCTTGGATGTCGGATCCATCTAATCATCTGCCCATTCCTCTTCACTTTGTTAGTAGTTGAGACCCATCCTTACTGTTATGATCGCGCGATCTTCGTAGTGTAGTTTGCGAGTGGCATAGTCGAAGAACCTCCACCTCTGGAACTCTATTCTCATCCATTCAAGATCAGAAGACTCGCTCATTAATTCTGCAGGATATATGTTCTCGAACTCGATATATGTTCTCGAACTCGGCTGCAACTTGAGCTTCAATAAAGACACAAATATCTTTTGCCCACTAGATGAGGTCATCATTCTTCTCATCCCTCACGGTGACAAGAGGACACCACTTAACAATCCTCTTTGCTTTGAATTTCCTGTCAGGTGATCCTTCTATGGGCACTCTTAGTGTTCCACCTCTAAAAATAGATTCGCCATCTACAAGCATTATTCTCCCCGTGGCAGTTCCAGTGATTTTGTCATTCTCTGCATCATCAGTACTAGTGATGTCACTGAAAGATATACCTGATACTTCGGGAGAGGTAGGGGTTGGAATGCGCCTCTACCAGAGTGACTTAATTGTGTTTTCAAGCACGGAGGTAGTATTTGCTTCTGAATTCTATCTTGGAATGGTAGATGGATCTAATCCCAATGCACAAAGATATGTTCGTTTCATGCTCAGAAACTTGCAGTGAGGTTTGCTTGCAATCTTGCATGGGTTTTAGCATCTAAAGAGGTAGTAGTCCCTTCTTTCATTGTTGTCTTCTTAGCAATGCTCTCATCAGCATTCAACTTCTCTGCTATAGGATTGGTTTGCTGATGAGCTGTCTGTGTAGCTACCTCGTCATTTAGTGTGCCCTCAATTGTCATCATCTGAAGGTCAGCATTCTCCTCATCTTCTACCTTGGCTTCCTTGTCTTCAGTCGAGATTTGATTCCCTTCTTTCACCAAATCATATTCAGCAAAAATTGTAACAACCTGACCTACTTATTGCGCAGCCAGTTGTTTATCCTCATTTCCTTTTTCAGCTACAGAACAACTTTCTCCTTGCGCAGCAGTCTGTGACACAATCTTTTAAACGGTGACATCAGCTCCTTCACTTCCCCCTTGAGTGGTGACGGGCTGAATTTTCAAAGTAGCAGAACTCCTTTCCCCTTGTACAGGAGTCTGCCGCTTCATCGATTCCTCTAATCTCCTTTGCACAAGTTCTTGTGAATCCATGAGTGCTTCTCTCCTTTGCCATTTGTTAAAATCTGCATCCAACATGGCATCTAGATTCACAACCCTTTCTTCAACATTTCTAACCTTAGCTTTTCCTTTCGCAGTCTGTGCCTTCTCGATGTCCATTTTAGTGATGCATCCAGATTGCTCACCAGCTTGAATCTTTGCGTTGTGCTCGGCATAGCTAGCCATGACTTGCTCATATTGAGCATCCCTTTGTTCAAGAGTCATCGGTAGCTTAGCTTTGTCAAATTCCTTCTATGTGTGTGCCCTGTTTAACGCTTTCTCTTGTCGCCTCTTGTTCCGCAACTGCTACTCGTCAGAGAATTCAAGCCTTCTCTTTGCATCCTTGGAGGCTGACTCAATGGGCTCTGCCTCTCTTTCCTTGATGACATCTGGAATTGGTAGAGATGTGTCTACCAGTGGTACTATGACTTGAACTTTTGGTCCTTGAAAGCGATCATGCTTTCCTTTCTTCTTGGCTTGCTCCTCATCACCTACTGGCATGCTCTTTTTCTGCTGAGGGCTTCTCTGCGAGCGCCTCTTCTTTGAAATACCTGGCATAGGGGGTTCATCGGGTTCCAGCTGAGTGATGTCGACTAAGCTTTCATATTCTTTGAGCAAAGCGTCATGTTCTGCTTTCCTTCGCTCCTCTTCAACTTCCTCCGTAGTGAGTGGAACAACAGTTGGCAGGATAGCATGTCCTTGGTAGGGGTTTTCTTTGTCCGAAATTGGTACCTCAGGGTTGACATTACTCTTCCCTTTTGGAATAAGTGGTTCCATGTAGTTCTTCGGCAGTTGTTGTAATTTGGTTGGAGGTATATAGTCGGAGTGCAACAAATCTTCACCATGGCAGCATTTTTCTTCGGGTATGATCCCCTCAAGGAAATGACTGATCTTGAGTCCGAATCTCACATTCTGTGTGAACGTATGATTTGTCTTAATGTTCATGTTTTATATACGTGCGTTAGCCACTTGGTGTAGATGAACATTGTCCAATTTCCACGGACTTGATCTTTAATCGCCATCTTAACATCAAAGTTTTTTGCACTGAGTTCTGAAAGTGAACCAACCTCGCCTACTAGCATCCTTATCACAATCTGTGCTAGGATCTTCATGGGTTCTTCAAGTGATCTCAGGGGTGTGGCCACTTTCCACGATTCTTCATAGGCGTCAGTTTTCCATCTTAGCCATCACTTCTGCATCTCGGCTTCGTCGTTGACCTTGTAGTTGGCTACATCATCTCCTTCTCCTCGCAGTCCGTAATTTTGTGCTACCACTTATGGGCTCACAATGATCTTCATGCCCAAAACACTTGTAGTGAAAAACGTTTCAATCTTATCAACCACTGTGCGAGCGAAGAATTCTGCTACTATGTGTAGCCAGGATTTTAGAGGTTTCGTAAAGAGGTACTGCAAAAGTCCTTCTCGGTCGATTTTACCATGAGATTTTTGCAGTAGTGCTTCCTGAATAATGGCTGGTAGAGTACCTTGTCTTTCTTCACTTGAGCCGCCCTCTTCTGTGCGTAAGTGAGTTCACCCGGTGCCTTTCCATGAGTAATGACAACCAGACGATAGTAGGAGATTGACTCATCAATCTGCTCTTTCTTCAAAATACATGTGAATGTGGGTTGAAATTGTTCAGGTTCTCCGGGTATGTTTGGCCATCTGGTTGATTCTTCAGGGGGACTGACACGGTTAGATGATTCCACCATTGAAGTTTCTTTTGAAACTCAAAGAGATGTAAAATGGAAGAAATTTAAAAATGAGAATCGCTTGTAACCGACTTTCTGAGAGCAGTTGGATCTCTCTTCTGATCTGGATCAATCAATGGTTGGGCAGTTGGTGACGGTTTACCTTACATCCCACGATGTTGGAAAGTTGTGCGTGGCTGACGTGTCCTCTAGGTATTCATCACCACCCTGAGCTAGAGTCACCTTTTCAATTAATGTGGACTCTGTTGCTTCTCCATCATTCAGATAATCCCACCTTTTGAGAGATTTGAAATGATTATCTCTTCTTTGATTGCTGGGTAGCATGCAGAAGGGCATTTGCGGAGAGTAGTACATCCAGCAATTTAGAAAGGCCTATGCTGAGAGCTTGGACTCTGCATTCGATCATCTAATGAACCCTTAGATTCCTGAATACTTTATATCACCCAGTCTGCTGAGAGTTTGAAGTCAACATTGGCTATTTATTCTGCTAGGATCTTAGCATTCCTTTGACCTTTTTGTGTTTATTTGCTGAGAGCTTAGACTCAGCATTCTACATGATTATTTGAAGGTCTTCTTATTTCATACACAATAGTCACTTGTTGAAAGCTTGGACTCAGCAGTCAATAAGAATATGCTAAGATTATATACTTAGCTTTCTAAAAGCATCTACTGAGAGCTTGGACTCAACAGCCTTCGAGGTTCCATGGAGAGCTTGGACTCAGTAGACGGAACAGACTCTTAATAAAATTTGATCGTTGAAAGATCAAATAGTCTCTTTACTGAGAGCTTGGACTCAATAAACTTCCTTATGGTTTTGTCTGCTATGGCCGAATATAGAAAACAATATCATATTGCTGAGAGCATGAACTCAACATTCACCGATATCTACTGAAAGCTTGGATTCAGTAGTACTTTTAGACTCTTTTTAATTCCTTGAATCTTTTAAGTTCAAGAGTCTATACTGAGAGCTCGGACTAAGTAATTGTCGATAATCTGCTGAGAGCTAGGACTCAGTAGTCAACATAGAATGATTTGCTTGAAAAATCTTCATCTTAATCATCAAGCACTCTGCTTCCGACTTAATGTTGGGGAGACACTGAAGAAATTCCTGTCTTCTGATTTTCCTTTACATTTTTGAGACTTTGACCAGGAAAATCATAAGAATTTTAGACAGGATTCAATATACACAAGGAGTGTAGTGATCTAGAATTTTGTTTAAGGCAGTTATATTGTTTGAGACAACAAAGTATTTTCATCAAAACGAGCATTTATTTTATTGATATTATTGATTTACAAGAGTTACACTTCGCAAAGTATAATACTACAAGTTTACAAAGATCAATTTGTCTCCAGGCTGCTCCAAATAACACCTTTGCTAGATCTGCTCCTTCTTGGGCTCCTCCCCGAGCTCATTGCTGCAAGTCACCCCACTTGCACAGCAATGTCTACTTGAGGTTGAGAGATATCCAGCTGCAAGTTCATCTTTTACCTCCTTGAACTTGCCCTCCCCCTTGGACATCTCTTCGGGTTTCACCATTCTGATTCTCCTATGGAAATTCCAGCACACAAAAGAAAATCTGAATCTAGTAGATCTCGCCATTTGCTCAGACCGGCGCTCTTGTCCACATTTCTTTTTAGCACCTGACACTTCACAGATGTTTCATACTTTTTAGGATAGGTAACATCTGCACTGCCAGCATGCTTAATCTCTTGCCCTGGATGACAAGAAGATGCATTCAAGTTGCATCTACTTCATCCACAAGCCTATCCGTCATCTATTCTTCATCTCCATTTTCTGACTTTCGGTACATGAAGAAGAGATTAGGAATTAGTGATTTGAGAAACCTTACCCACAGGTATTCTCAAACCTTGTGACTAAGGAATATCCATCTCCAAACCCACCTGACAAGCTTATATCTCTCCAATGAGAAAGCTGTCATGGCCTGGCAGAATGGACTGCCTATCTCCGTTCGGTTCTAATATTAGAAAGCCCATTGTCAAAGGCAAATCGAGAATTGAGAGAATCTTCTTAGATGTGATCTCTGTGAAGATTACGATTCTTCCTCTCAATTTGGAGATTTCCAAGTCACGTTGCTCGAACCTATCTTGAAGGTATTTTGGTGTGATGGTAATGGACAAAATTTTGGTTTTCTCGAGCAATAGGGTTTAATCGAAGAAAATGAAAGGTATGTGGCGGGTTTAGGTTGTAGAGCTTTAGATATGAATCTCCTAAGTGAAAGAATCTCCCCTTAAATAGACGTACCCATCCTTAAGATTTATTCAATCAATTAACTCATCTGCCTTGGGAACCCACGGTTTTGGCATGACTTTCCACGTGGCCATTTGAGACCCCATTTCTAGAACTGAATCATCTCGAGCCTTTAGCGACATCTTCAGTAATGATGGCGAATATGTATCATCACCTCATTAATTTATTCCATTAATGACGCATGTAACTGTTGCGTCGGTTGAAATATCTCGATGTTTATTCCCTTAAATAATCAATTTTCCAAGATTGATTCAACAGTTATTGATTCAGCAGCCGTCTTCATATGCTGAAAGTTGGGACTCAGCATTTTCCTTATTTAGTCTGCTAAAACCAATATTCTTTAATAACTGATCATCAAGATTGCTGAGAGATGGGACTCAGCAATCCAGTTAAGCTTTCAATACTTTACTGAAGGGTGTGAGCTTGGACACACTTTTATTCCGCATTACCTCTAAGAAATCTAAATAATTCCAAGAAATCCGAGAACAGAATGTGATCTGGGACTCATTCTTCCGCAACCTCGTCTAACTTTAATAGACCAAGCTTAAGACATAGCTCTTTGAATCTTCCTTCGGCAAGAGGTTTGGTGAATATGTCTGCTAGCTGGTCTTCTGTCCTGATATAATCCACAGAGATATCCTTCTTCTCGATGTGGTCTCGGATGAAGTTATGTCTGATATCAATGTGCTTCGTCCTTGAGTGATATACAGGATTCTTCGTGAAGCACATTGCATTATTGTTATCGCAGTATATAGGAACGCAACCGGTGCTGACTTCATAGTCTTGAAGTTGTTATTTGATCCACAACACCTAAGCAGCTCGCAACAGCTACATATTCAGCTTCTATTGTGGATGTTGCGACGGAATATCGCTTCTTGCTGAACAAGCTCATCAGCTTATGACCAAGGAATTGACATGTACTTTTTCGATCAATTCGACATCCTCCGAAGTCTGAGTCTGAATATCCAATGAGTGTGAGATCATCTGCTCTAGGGTACCAAATTTCTAAAGATTCCATTCCTTTTAGGTATCTGACAATCCTTCGTGCGTACTCCATGTGCAATTTCTTTGGATTTGCTTGATATCTAGCACATACGCCTACAGCATACGAAATGTCTGGCCTGCTGGCCGTTGGATATAATAGAGAGCCAATAATACCTCTCTACGTTGTGGGATCCACGGATTCCCCTTCTTCGTCCATTGATATTTGGCATGATGTACTCATGGGAATGCGCAGTGTCTTTGTCTTCTCTGGACAAAATTTGTTGATGAGATCTTTTGTATACTTCTTCTTGTGGATAAAGATCCCATCGTTGGATTGTTGTACTTGAAAACCTAAGAAATATGACATCTTTCCCATCATACTCATCTGAAAGTTAGTCTGCATAACTCGAGCAAACTTTTCACATAGGGTTAGATTTCATGATCCAAATATGATGTCATCCACGTAAATCTGGACGAGCAATATATCTTCAGCATCCTTGATCAAGAATAGTGTCCTGTCGATCTTCCCTTTCCTGAATCCATTCTTCAGCAGAAATTGTGATAACGTCTCGTACCAAGCTCTTGGGGCTTGCTTCAGACCGTAGAGGGCTTTCCTCAATCTATACACCTTGTTTCCTAAATAAAATCCTGGAGGTTGCTCCACGTAGACTTCATCCTTCAATTCACCATTCAGGAAAGCGCTCTTGACGTCCATCAGAAAAATAGTGAAACCATGATGGGCAGCATATGCAAGAAATAACCTGATTGCTTCCAGCCGAGCTACTGGGGCAAATATTTCATCAAAATCTATTCCTTCACACTGTGCATATCCTTTAGCAACAGGTCTTGCTTCATTGCGAACGACGAGTCCATTTTTATCGCATTTGTTCTTGAATACCCATTTGGTTCCTATCACCGATTGAAGTGATGGCCGATCGACGAGATCCCATAAGTGATTCCATGTGAACTCTGATAGTTCTTCCTGCATTGCATTGATCCAATCAGCTGATTTAAGTGCGTCTGCCACTTTTGTAGGCTCTTCTTGAGATATAAAGCAGGCTAGCATGGCGTTGTGTATGGTTCGGATTGGATCTGTAAGATCTCCTAAAATTGCTTCTTTAGGATTATCTCTGAGTAGCCGCTTCGGTCTTTATAGTTTTGTGACTGGAATGTCTTGACTGCTTGATGTTCCAATTCGGAAACAGGTACGTCAACAAGTTGTAGATTGTTCAAGCTGTCTGCTATGCTTGTTGGGTTGACTTCTGCTGAAGGGTTGTCTTCTGACGTATGATCTGCTGAAATTGTATTTGCTGGTGCTGTACTCTCGTCTTCAGCAGTATGCTCCTGGTTTACTTCAGCAGTGTTGTCTTCAGAAATCCTCTCAATATTTTGGGGATCCTCAGCAACGTCTTTGTTTTGCTGACTGGTTTCTCCTTCTTGAGTTCCCCCCTGAAATGTGAGTTCCTTGAGAGAGGGTTTAAGGTGGCCTCAGCATTACCAGTTGCATCACCGACCCTCTTGACTATTTGCTGATCAATCAAGATCTCTAGTGTAGATGATGATTCATTCATTAACCTAGTCGGATCGATCGGTTCAACTTCGGAAGTATTCGAGCCCGAAAGTACATTGACATCATTAGTTTTATGAATCATATCTTTATGACTCCTCATGGTCCCGCGCACTAAAGTAACTTCATAAAAAATAACATTGCATGTTATTTCCACAAGCTTGGTTGTCTTGTTAAGTACTCTATATCCCTTGTGTGAAGGATGTCCATATCCTAGGATCACTCCTTCGTCAGCTTTGGGAGAGAAAGTACTTAACATCGACTTCCCATTATTATGGATATAACATGGTGAACCGAAAGCACGAAGATGAGCTAAGGAAGGCTTACGCCATGATAAATTTTGTAGGGAGTTTTGTTGAAGCGAAGATCCAGTTTACTTTGATTCTGCGTGTAGCATGTGTTCATTACAACTTCTTCTCAATATCTCTGACCTAGATCTGTATCGGCAAGCACTGCTCGCACGGCCTCCTTGAGAGTCTTGTTCCTCCGTTCTGCCAGACCGTTCTGTTGAGGGGTTCTTGCAGTGGACCTTTCATGTCCTATCCCAGCGTCAGCACAGAAATCCATTAATGCTCCGTTACAGAATTCTGTACCGTTGTCAGATATTATCCTTTTCAACGTGAGCTCTTTGTCATTTTGTACTTGAAGTATCAACTCCGGCAGGACTATCTTTACTTTGTCCTTGCTCTTAAGTAGTCTCACTCACGTGTACCTGGAATACTCATTAATAACGACTAAAGTATAATATTTATTACCTACGGTGGGTGGAGTGACTGGGCCGAATAAATCCATGTCCAGCAGCTCAAGGATTCTATTTGATGTGGCCCTTTTTAGATTGGATCTGAAGGACGCCTTGGCATGTTTTCCTTGTTGATTGGCTCTGCATATTCCTTCCTTCTTTAAGATCTCTTTAGGTAGTCCTGTAACAATGTCATTTTTGCAATATAATTGATAGTTTTTAAGTTTAGATGCGTTAGTCTTTTGTGCCAAAGCCAGTTTGTCTCTTCCTTGCTAATGCTATCAAGCATGATGCTTGCTGACCACTTTCCCAATCAACAACATAGAGTCCTCCTTTTCTGATTCCTCTAAGTAGGTGTTCCTCCTACTTGGTGTGTATGCTGGCTTCCTTGCAATCTCAGCAGATTGCTTAGCCTTGCTATGGTTTGTATGAACCTTCCTAGCAGATGGAATAGTCTGTTGGGTTACATTTTTTGACTTTGCTTTCTTTCTCTCAGCAGACAAGTAATTCAGTCTTTGCTAAGAAGTTTGCAGAGGGACGTTAGTTTGCTAACATTTCTGCTGAGCAATTGCAACTAACTTGGAATTTTCCCTCTTGTCTTTCCTAGCAAGTTATTGAATCTTCCTAGTTGCTGGAACAAAAACGATTTTCTTTGATTTACTGGATTCAGCATCGCAGGATTCTCCTTCATCAAAACCTATTCCAGCGAACTCCTTAAGATACTTAGAATTCTCGTATTTTTTGAAAATATACAATGACAAGTATTTTTCACGGAGTTTTTGTTTTTCAGAACTTCATTCTCCTGTTTTAAAATGTTCAAGGATGAGAATTAAGTTCCTAATTTTGAAAGTTCCTCGTCTGCTGACCTAGATTTTTTAATCTCACTGGTTAAGATAGAAAGATGAGTTTTCAAAGAGGAATTTTCCTTTACTAAAACATCTTTTAATGCATGAACTTTTGAAAATTCTTTTAACAAAAATTCTACATTTATTTCATCTGATTCTGAGTAGCATGAATTAGCGGTATCATGCATGTTTTCTGAAGTAGAAGCAGCAGACAAAAAAAAAATTGTTACTTGGTTTCTCCTGATAGCTAGGGTTGATTCTCCTATCTGCACTTCATTTCCATCAGTATCATTTTTTCTGTCGGCCATGAAAACTATGAGAACATCCACTTCATCTTCTGATGAGTAGCCTTCGTCGTCGTGATCTGGGATGTCATGTAATTCTGTCCTTGTCAACAAAGCTTTAGTGACTGCTTTTGATGCACGCCTTTCAAAAACATCCTTAATCGTTCCCTTTCAGTTTGATCTACTCGAGGACACTCGAACTTCAGGTGATCCGGAGAACTGCATTAGTAGCATGTTCTCGGCGTCTTCTTGACGATCAGGTTGTCTGCTGGTTGACTTTGCTGGAGCTCTTCCTTCTTCCCTTTGGGTTTGTAATCTCTTTATCTGCTCTTCCAGCTCGCTAAATGAGTATTCTGCTTCTTTAGCTTGAGATCCACTCGTTGATGCGATTTCCTTTGTTGGACTGGATTGAGCTGGTGGATTTGAGTGGAATGGTTTCTTGGTTTTCCACTTTTCTCCATCTCTCTTCAAGAGGAATGCTGAATCCTCGATGGGTTCTTCAATGGGTACTGCAGCATGAACAACTTCATTTTTGTTGATCTGCCTGATGTCCCATTCGTGTGCCTTCAATTGAGTGAACATTTCTTTGGTGCTTGTTGCTGACAGATCTTTCTCCTTCAGGCTGGTCACCTTGACAAACCAGTCCTCCTTTGGCAGTCTTGAAAGAATCTTTGAGTTCATGTCGGGAAGCTCATATGTCCTTCCCAGCTTCTTTAACGCTACTACAATGGTGTTAAATCTGGCTTCCATATCCTTGACGGTTTCATCGGGAATTAACTGAAATGATTAAGACCTGTCCACTCATTGTTGTAGCTTGTTTCTCTTCATTTGATCCATCTCTTTGCTTAGAGTGCCAAGAAAGTCCCACATTTCTTTGGCAT
>JAPKLW010005288.1:0-21683 GCA_026898455.1 Plectranthus barbatus
TCTCTTATTTTTTATAAATAGTAATGCATTTATTTAAACTTACATACACAAATATCCCTAAGAAGCTCAGACTTATGACCTCTTGATCATATGTAAAATACATTCACTACTACCCTAAGCAAGAACAAATAATTGATTTTTATAAAAGACAATTGTTGATTCATTTTTATTTATTCTAAACTGATTTTTAGCATTGAATCTCTTTCTAAATATAATATTACCTTAAATGGCCAACAACAAAGTTTTTACGAGATTTCGTTGTACTAAAAAGAATTTTCAAAGAGAAGTTATTTTTTCAATTTATTTTTCATATATATATATATATATATATATATATATATTATGCACAATTTAAGTTGTAATACTAATATAAAAGTTAAATTCTGGTGCATTTGAACTTCAACATTTTATATCTTTTTATAATAAATTGAAAGTAAAAAAAAAGTCAAGGTATATGTTTACTTCAATCATGCATGTGCCAACGATAACATTCGAATATTTCATTATCTAAAATTAATATAACTTTTTTCAAAATATCAATTTTACAATGTATTTGATTACAAAATGAAATAGTAACAATTTTATTTTATTAAATAAGCTACAATATATTTTAGTGAAATTATTATTATGTATATATGACATTTAGAAAAATATTTTTTATATTTATTATTGATAAATTATAAAAAAGAATATATACGCACCGCGCATCGCGCGGGTGGAAAACTAGTTTTCTGTAAGGGCATACCATGAATTTTAACTATATATTCAATGGTTCAATTAAGTTGATTTTAAAAATCAAAAGACTTAATTAACACAAATACTCAAGTAAGATCTATATTCTTATTACAATAATTAGAGGGTTAAATTGATCATTATAAGAAAAACAGTTTATATATATATTTTTACCTATGTCTATGTGGACAATATTCTTAATTGTTTCGTCTAATTTCAATTTAGTAACTACTTTAGTATCTATATCTATATTTATATAGAGGTTAGATCATATGAGAATAGATGTTAATGTAAGAAATGAGAATAAATCTCAGCCTTTGATTTCACAAGATCTGCAGTAATGCTTTAATAATTTCCGTCTTCATTTTATCCTCCGCGGACTTCATTATTATATATCTAAGGGTATCATTGTTATTTAGCTTGATGATATCTCCCTCAAATAATTTCCATTTTCATTTTATCCTCCGCGAACTTCATTATTACATATTTGGATCTGTAATTCCTTTTTTTTTTCGATTTTTCATAAGATTTCGATTGCCTTGTTGAGTCATCCAATACTCTAAAATTAAATTTAATTGAATTTACTAATTTAATGAAGTTTTAAATAGATAAAATGAACTTAACATATTCTTCTGAAAAATTAATTTTGTTTTTATTTAATTTAATTTTTCCCATTTAATGAAGTATAGAGGAGATAAAATGAAGAGAACTATTTCTAAAAATTTGATTTTTTTCTTTTTGTATATAAGAGATAAATGAAGAGAGCTGAAATACTTTTTCTGAAAAATTGATTTTATTTTTATTTAATTTAATCTTTTCCATTTAATGAAGAGTAGATGAGATAAAATGAAGAGAACTGTTTTTAAAATTTTGATTTTTTCATTTAATGATGTATATAGATAAAATGAAGAGAATTGAAATCATTTTTTCCAAAAAATTGATTTTATTTTTATTTAATTTATTTTATAATGAACAACAATTGAGATAAAATGAAGAATAACTAAGATATAATGAAGAACTGCTAAGATAAAATGCATGTCACGTGTAACATCAAAATTCACATCGAATTTATTTTATAATGAATCACAATTGAGATAAAATGATGAAGAACTACTAAGATAAAATGCATGTCACGTGTAACATCAAAATTTGTATCGAATTTATTTTATAATGATTCGCAATTGAGATAAAATAAAGTATAACTAAGATAAAATGAAGTATATAATACATAAAATGAACAAAACACAACTTTTGCGCCCTGTACGTTCGTAATGACTATGTTGCCCTTTAATGAAGTAAAATGAGGATAAAATGCCGCATTTTTTGTTAAAGCTCTTATGTAATCTGGATCGTTGATGTTGTCAAATCTATGGACGAGATTTATTCTCATTTCTCATGATAAGGGCTATTCTCACCAGATCAGCCCCCTATTTATATATATATATATATATATTAAAGCAAAGTAATTTTATGTTTATTTTTTATTTATTCTATTATAATATAGATGTATACAATATGATTATTTTATTTTTTATTTATTCTTTTATAATATATATGTACAATAAATAATTATAAAATACAACAAATTATATTAATCACTTTTTATTAAAAATATTTTATGCCACTAATTTATTATATTATTCTTTTTAAAAAATAATATCTTTTATGGATAGTATTTAAATCAAATTCCATAGACTTTGTGTATAATATATATTTTTTATTTTTATTAAATTTATCTATATAATTTTACTATAGTAAATAATTTATATTAAAATGTATTAAATGTAATTAACATTGATGAATAAAAATTAAAACTTTGTTTATTATATTTTAATATCATAAAACATGGCATCATATATTTAATTCGTGCATAGCGCGGATGTAAATCATCATAACACATGAATGTAATTTTATTTTTGTAAAGACTTTGCTTTACTTGATATGATTTTATTTTATAACATATACATATATTTCAGTAAACAATAATAACAATTTCAACAAAATAATATGTGCCGTTTTTTCAGTAAAACATTATATTTTACTTTATTTTATATATTAAAACAACACAAATATAATGCTAAAAACAATAAAAATATAATTTTTGATAGGTTAATTTTTTTAAAACAAACTCTTATTTTATAAGCTTTGTATTTTACCTACTTGGTTTGGTTTTTATATATATATATATATATATAGGTGTAATCATATCACAAGTCCCCTTTAGATGGGAGATGAGAATGAATCTTATCCTTCTATTTCATAAAATGTGTGGTCCAGATTTCACATTTATAATTATTTTATTAATTAATTATACATATTAAGGGCTTTTTAGTATTTTAGAATTTCATAATTAGATTCTTCTAAAATTATAATATTTTCCTTAACTAATTCCTATATTCTCTCTCATAATATATGGAATAAAATATACTACAATTTTTGTATTGCGTATAATCTCATTTCCTAACCCCAGATTTACCAACCCCAAATCTTCCTCCCTCTTCCAGCCCTAACCACCGTTCTTCACCAATGTCGAAAGAAGAAGTATTATACATTTAGCACAGCGGCGGTAGGGCCGCAGCAGTTTGGCGCACGACATTTGGTCGCGGATCCCTGGAGTATCCGATGGTAGTGGCGATTGATCGCGGGAGAAAGACGGCTAGGATTTGTTGGCTGGAGATACGGGCTAGGGTTGATTTCTCATGAATGTGTTGGATGACGTTGTGGTTTACTCGATGCGTTCAGCGGAGAATCGTTGCACCTTTTATCCGCAAAGTACTCAGACTTCCTTTCATCGTCGTTTTTTTTATCCATGGTTTTTTCTAGATTGTTTGCTTGTGTTTCACAGTCACAATTTGGAAAATTGAAGTTTGATTGGTTGAGTTGAAAGGATTTTCATAAAAATATATATTTGTAGAATATAGTTATTTATTTTTTTAATATAATTAAATAAGTTATTAAATATTTAATTCATGCAGCGCATGGGTATAAATATAACAATAAATAATAAATATAAGTCAAAATTTATATTTTTTATTTGTTATTTATTTTATTATAATATAGATATATAATAAATAATAATAAAAAACATAATAAATTTATATTTGTCACTTTTTCATTAAAATATTAAAACTCACTAATTTAAGATTTAGGGTTTATGAGATAATATCTAAATTAAATCATATAGACTTTGTGTTTGATAAACTTCTTTTATTTTTATTATATTCATGTATATAGTTTGTTGTATAATATGGAAACTAATTATATTATAATATATTAAATATATAAAAAAAGAATTGATGTTAAGATATATAGCTTTATTAATTATATCTTAAAATTATAAAATAAGGGATTATTATCAACTCTTTTTGCCAATTTCTAATTCATTGTTTATTGTCTTCTATAATTATACCAAATTAGCGTTGGTATCAGTCCATTCAATATTTTACATTATTATATAAATTTAATTATAGCCATGATAATTAAATTTAAATGAATGATTAAATTATAAATTATCTAAATTTTGGTGATAAAAAAATATTTTATTGATAATTTATAAGATAGTTGCCTATTATTATGAAATATTGAGATTGAAAACAAAACATAAGATATCTGTTGAACCAAATTAAATAATTAATAACTATTCAACTGAATTAAAATTTATTTAATTAAAATAAATAATTTTTAAAAATTGTTAGTCTTTTTTTAAAAAAATAATTACTTCATTTACTTTATTATATCGTTTGTGATAAGAATAAGAAAAAAGGTTTGTATAAATAATGTCATTTTATAAGTAATGATGAGCTAGAGTTTATATATATATTGTTGGGACCGTAAACTCCGACATTAGTATGATATTGTCCGCTTTGGGCATCACAAGCCCTCACGGTTTTGTTTTTGGGTATCACCCCAAAAGGCCTCATACAATGGGAGTTATGTGGACTCTTATATACAAGGAACTCTTTCCTTGTTTCTCCAATGTGGGACTTTGGGTTTGACATACCCAACAATCCTCCCCTCAAACCAAATGGACCACATTCTCGTGGCTTCTCGTCGAAGGACCATATACCCATGGCCTCCCATCGTGCGTTCTCATCGCATCGATATCTAACCCATGCTACTCTCTTTCGCATCGGTATTCACAAAGAGGGGCTTCCCACAACCACACCCGAGTCCTCCAAGCTCGGTTTCTTGAGTCCACCACAAACTCGGTCCCCCAACTCTGCCCGAACCTGGGCATTCGTGGATTCCTCATTCCCACAGACGGCGCCACTTGTTGGGACCGTAAACTCCGACATTAGTATGATATTGTCCGCTTTGGGCATCACAAGCCCTCACGGTTTTGTTTTTGGGTATCACCCCAAAAGGCCTCATACTAATGGGAGTTATGTGGACTCTTATATACAAGGAACTCTTTCCTTGTTTCTCCAATGTGGGACTTTGGGTTTGACATACCCAACATATATATGTATATCGTGATCTACTTTAATTCACTTTAGGTAAATATGTTAGTATTTATCCTTATTAAGTTTCCAAATTTATTATTTATAATATATATTATTATATATTTTACAAAAGGAAGTAACTACTTTGTAACACGTTAATGAATATAATATAATTAAAGTCTTCAAGAATTTAAATTAAATATTTGAAATTTATATATATATATATATATAGATATATATATATATAGATTTGATCATATATTGAAAAGGAAAATCTAAATCTTACACAAAATCTTTTAGTTTCAGATTATTTCTGATTTTTATATAAGTCCTTAGACATCTGAGTATTCCCTCATATTATTCGATCGATTCACAGAAGCAAGGGGAATTGAGAGAGAGAAAAATAATCGATTGGGGAAGTAAAAAAAGATGGACGGCATTGTTAGACCAGTATGGAAACACAATGTTGTTGAAGAAATCAAGATGATACAGCAGCTTTTGAATTTATGCAGCTATGCTTCGATCGATACGGAATTTCCCGGCATCGTCTTCAAGCCGAAACAACCGGTGGGGACTATGATTCCGGTCGACCACTATGCTCTGATGAAGAAGAACGTGGACGCCACCAACATCATCCAGCTGAGCCTCACCCTCTCTGATTCAGCATGCCGATACACGTGGGAGTTCAATTTCCGAGACTTCGACCTGGAGCGCGACCTGCACGATCCGGACTCCATCGCTCTTCTTAAGAATCAAGGCATTGATTTTTCCAGAAACAAGCGGGAAGGCATCGACGGAAGCGCATTGGGTGCTTTACTTTGCGGTATCAGGGGTTTGTTGGGTCCCAGCTCGAGAGAGCGAGCGTGGATTACTTTTCACGGTCTCTATGACTTGGGGTTTCTGATCAAGATCCTGACTGGTAGGCAATTGCCGGCAGATTTAGGGAGTTTTTTAAAGGTGGTGGGATGGTTTCTAGGGAAGAGTGTATTCGACTTGAAACCGATTGCTCATGGGATGAGAGTGTACGGTGGGCTTGAGAAAGTGGCGAAGGCGGTGGGTTTGGATTTTGAAAGAGGCGGGCATCCGAATAGTCTGGTGACAATGCATGCATTCATCCGATTGGTGATGAACCGGTGGTACACGCATCAGATATTGGTGCACTACAAAAATTTATTGTATGGACTCACTTGGCTGCCCTCAATACCTAGGGTCTCTTTGCCATTGACATCTACCTGAAGGCTGAAGATATATCGTAGAGTATGATTAGTTTTGTTGAATGAGATTCTTTTGGTGTATAGATTTGATGAATGAGATTCTTTTAGAGTATAGATTTGATGAATGAGATTCTTTTATTGTATGATTATGATTAGTTCAAGTCTAAATAAAAAAGCATGATTTTAGATGCTGACAGATATTTGTTTTTCTTGCAAATATGGCTCAACTCCTTTTTTATATTTTTCGAATCAAATATGGCTGAGTTTAAGTATTGTCAAACTCAGACATTTAAGTAACCTTGAGGGCATTTTTGTATTCCTTGAACGAATAGGAGTTCAAATATTTATGGATGTATACAAAGATGATGAATTGTATGAGAAATTGCAGAAGAAAATTAAAACGTGAGATCAAAGAATAAAAATAGGATAAGGGACCTTCATAATCGTTCCTAAATATTTTATTTAGAAAATGATGGGGTGGATAAATTTTTGACTGAGTTTCCTTTGAATAAATCTTTGTTAAATCGGTACCTGTCTTCATTTTGATGCTGAATCAAATAAACTGTCGTATTACCATAGGTTTCCGGTCCTCGATTTGATTGGATCTGAATAAACATATGGATTCGGCTTTAATATAATATTTAAGCCAAATAATTTTCGACAAAACAATTTTATAGCGAACAAAAAGCTCATTATAATTTATCTGAAAAGGCGTGACGGAGTAGATGAAATAAATTGGATGATGTATTTTCTTTACGGTAAATTATTGATTAAAACAGTGAAGAAAAATATCTATCAAACCATTAATTGCGCGGAATATTCAATTTGAGTAATTGCCTAGATAGATAGATTAATAAAAACTTTCTTCTTTGTTTTGAGCAGGTGAGAGAGGATCAAAATAAAGGTTTTTATTTATTTATTTATTTATTTTTATCGTGATCTACTTTCGCTCTATTAAGTTTCCTTATTTCTTACCAAGTTTCGTTATTTATTGTTTTTAGTTTTTTATTAATTATTTTCCTAGCTCTTACTTATTTGGTTACTCTGCTATAGTGATTCCTTGTGGTTTGCTGCGGGTTCCATCTTGTTGAGCTGGGTTTTCTGGTTTTCTTATGTTTGTTTCTGTTGAGCAATTTATCAAACATCTGCAGGATATAGTTTTCTCATTGAATCTTGTGTTGTTGTTTGTGTTGATTAGCCTTATTATGCTTCATACTCATTGTAATCACTTATTTGGCTGTGTTAATCCCCTGCTCGAGTGTTTTTGGGGTGTTTTGCTGGTTGTAACATAGAAGAAATATTTCTCTTTCTGGGCTTCACCTGCTGAGTTGTGACCGGATTGATTTATAGCGTTGTTATTGGTTGTGATAATCTTTATTCGTCGTTTACTTATATCTTTCACTTACCTATCTGTGTTGCAGCCCTGTTTCAGTCTATTTGATGTGGTTTGCTACTATTCTAAGTGTAGTGGTGATCAAGTTTTTGCCCCTTTTAATTACAATTGATGCGTTCCTCTGTTTTCACCCTTGGACTCGATTTGATCCTCGTGGTTGTGTTTCTTTGACTAGAGAGACCTTAATTTTTTACTCCTCGGGTGTTTTCTATCTTGCTAGCTCGAATTTGGTTATCATCACTGATTTCAGGCGATATTAGTGTATCAGTTGCTGCCTGTTCTTGTTTTGGTTCGTGCCATTTGTCGAACAGGTGGTGTGCTCGACCCTGCTTACTTTCTAGCTGTCTGTGCTTTCTCTGGCTTGGGCTTGTGTTTAGTTGTTGCAGGTGTATTGTACTAAACTCCTAGACCAATCCAAGGATAATTCGAACCAGGTTTGAGGCTTGCTGAGGAGTTGTTTCTGGAACTCGAATGTAAGCATCTCTCGAACCATTTGCTGGGCTCTAATCTCCTTGGTTGTGTTTTCTTGGCTTGTGAGGCCTGCTTTTGGCTCTGCCCTGCATTGGTGCCCTCCCCCGGTGTGTTTATCTGAGTTAATTGCTCTTTGAAATTTTCGTTTTTCATTTTCTTGCTATTTTTATTTTTGGAGGTGCATTTCATCGAACAGGTAATAGGCTGGTGTCTGCCTGCATTCGCTTCACCTGTTTTTAGCCTGGTTTTGGTTTCTCTGGTTTGGGCTTCTGTTTAACTGTTGCAGATGTGTTAAATTTTAAGTATAGACCATTCCAAGGATCAACTCGAACCAGGTTTGAAATTTACCAAGGTGCTGCATTAGCCCTAGTTTCTGTGGTTCGGGCTAGTGTTTAATTGTTGTAGGTGTGTTAAACTCTTCTCCCTGATCAATCCAAGTTTGAAGTATGTATTATTCCATTCTTGAACTAGTTAGTAAATAAGGTAGTTACGTAAGTTATGTTAAAATGTAAAATTTATTACCTTGCATGAGTTATACGTTAATTAGTAATAGTTACAATAAACTTTTGATTAATTATTAATTATTGATTAATATATATATATTTTTTGTTGTTTTGTTTAACAGTTCAATAACAGTTACTCCTCTGAGGACATTGATGTTGTGCGCAACGAATGTGTTCAAAATCATGTATGATGGACATATGTTTATTTTTCATTTTAGGATATTAATTAACGTACAAATGTTTATTTTGTATTTTGATATATCTGTATTTTGGGAATTAAAGGATAAAAGTTTTTTTTTTTTTTTTTGTATTTTGAATTTATTAATGGTTATTTGTAATTTAAATTTCATTATTCAATTTTTATTATTTTGTTTGCAAACTGATTATAAAAAAATACCTACAACAAACGGTATAAAATCATTTTTATTTACAGTCAGGAAACCGTTGTCGTAGGTGTAAAAGCATTGTCGTAGAGATATGTACAACAACAATTTAAAAAGCGTTGTTGTAGAGTGTGTGAAAAAGCATTGTCGTAGAGATATATACAACAACAGTTTGTTGTGATCTACAACAATGGTTAAAAACTGTTGTAGTATGTATCTACGACAACAGTTAATAACCGTTGTCTATGAACTTACTTTTTTTACCCCTACGACAATACTACCTACAACAACAGTCAAAATTCTTACATAATATTTTACATTCTGAGATTTTTCCTATATTATTTAAAAGGAAATTCTTACACAATATTTTAAATTCTTACACTATACTTGAATTTCTTACACAATATTGTTAACCCTTGTCTCATACACTGTCCTATTTGAAAATTTATCTCTAGTCAGCCCTTTTGAGCCTATGTGTTTTTCTTTCTTTGTCTATGATCGCTAAAATTATTAACGACTTAGCAGAGCTAACAATATAGCGGCAAATAAAAATTATCGATCCTACATGGAATGAAATACCGAACCATCATAAGTACTGAACTATAGTTTCTCAGGAATTTGTTTAAGGGGATCAAATTCAAAGGGTTTTGGTAACATTAACTCGAAAAACTAAAAAGATAATAATCTTCAAAAGATCAATTAAAAACCAGACAGAATACTTCAACAGGATTTCAATCAAATGCAAAGATATAGATTGTAGGGATTTATTACTATCCTTCCTGACATGCAACAAATAAATCGATCAAATGCCAAATTAATTCATCGAAAGATGGAAATCAGTAAAGTATTGTAAACTTCTTTAATGAACAATTTACAAGGTAGATTATCGAGATTCCTTTACCCTTTCAGTCTCAAGAAATAATTCAATAACCCCTAAAATCAACAGATTAAATCCTATAACCTAATTCCCTCTTTTTAGGACAAGAATAAATGATTATATTGTGAAGCCCTTTTCATGTTAATTAATTATCACCTTTGAGTCTCAAATTAATTAACTAATAACCTAAATAAGTGGCCAGCAAATTAAGGTTTATATCAAAAACACAGAATTTCACAAATCTAACAAGGAAAGGCATTCGATTCAATTAATTGCAAACATTTAGTCATGATAGTTTTTTAACCCTAGAATCTGATTAAGAAATTAGTCCATCACATTCATAATAATCAACATCATGAAAAGATAAAACCTAGAATAAACTTGCATTGATTAAAACAGAGTCTTGGATGAACAAAGTAAAAATCCATCAACAGTCTTCAAACTCCAAATAAAATTCAAACATAAACTTCTGCCTTGGAAGAATATTCTATTCTGAAAACTAGGTGTCTAACCCTAAAAACTCGAACTAAAGTGTTTATATAGGTGTACAAGTAATCCCCACAAGGTATTGAATTAAACAGGGAAGAAACTAGCCAAAAATAACCAATTCACGCCAGATCCACTTCTGTGTCGACCGACACAACCTCCACGTCGGTCAACGCACGCTCATCCTCAACACGGATCATCTTGACTTGCCACGTCAGCCTCGACCATCCACGTCGATCGACACAGGGCTCATGTCGGTTGACGTGGAGCTCCCGTGTTAACACCTTCAAGGTCGAAGTCATCTCTCCCGTCGACTGCTCATGTCGACCGACAAGGGCCTCGTGTCGGTCGAAATAGAGCCAAAATTGCTGCCTTTTCCCAAACTCCGAATTTATGCTATTTTCCTGCAAAAATACACCATCAAGCACAAACTCTATACTAAAATACTACGATGCACTAATAAACATGAAAATAACGTGATTAGAATATTAAACGAGCTAGAAACCAATTGATAAGTCGGCGAAATAACGAACTTATTAGTCTATAAAGTTGAGAAAAAGTGATGGGATCACTCTTGTCTATAAGATGTGGGTTGGGATTTATTTGAAAAGGATAAGATAATAATTATTGAGAGTAAAAATTTGAGGTCTAAAGAAAAAAAGGAAAAAAAAGAAAAAAAAACGGGTTTGTATTTGTTATTCCTTATAAGCTCAAATTCATAACAAAATTGAAGGGGCGGCAATCTCCAACCCGACGCGACAACCCGACACGAACCTAACACAAAAAAAAGGGTTGGGTCAACCCATTTAATTTTCGGGTCACTTCCGGGTCGAACCCGTCCAACCCATTTAATTTTTGTGTCGAGTTCGGGTCAATCACGGTTTGACCCACGAACCCATTTGACCCACCAATAAAATTAATTATTATTATTATTTATGAAATATAATTATATAAAAATTTAATAAATAAAAATAGCCTAAAACCTAATTTTTAAAATAATTAACACAATTTTATAATTTTTAAAATAATTAACACAAATTTTTTATTTTTGAAATAATTAAAACAATTTTTTTAAATTTTAAAATTATTAAACAGGTCATTTCGGGTAAGTTTCGGGTCGACACGAAAATAAACAAGTTGGGTTCGGGTTGGCGTGTCGTTTGTTGTTATCAGGTCACAACCCGACCCGCCAACCCGAACCCGACCCATTTGCCACCCCTACAAAACTGTTAAGAGTATAAAAGGATTGAAAAGAAAAAAAGAGAGAGAGTGGAAAATGATAAGAGCTTTGTTATGTATAGAAATATTCAAGCAGATGGGTAAATGAAGTAAGATGGTGATTTTAGATTTATTGAGAGTGATCAACTCAATTCATTTTTAGTTACTTGGCCAAATTTTCCTACCCCTCACAAAAGCCTTACATTACAACAAAAAATAAAGTCCTTTCTGATCCTAGGTCTTGTGTGCACATTTTTGCAGTGGAGGAATGAGAATATTTGTAAGCCTATGGTAGAGCTTTACTTGCATGACTTTCTGTGTGATCTTATATGAATATCCTAAACACTTGAGTGAATGAGTGAAACACTTTTCCCTGTGAGTCTTCCACAGTTTACAAATTGTCCAAATCTCTCAAAGTGTTGGTGTATAGTGGATTTTTTATTTTGAATGTGATGGATCTTGTAAGGCATTGCACTTCTTGATTACTTGAGCTTTTGGTTTATTCTTTCTGTTGATTGAGGACAATCAAGTGTTAAAGTTTGGGGGATTGATAAGCTTGTATTTCTACTCACTTATCGCATTGTTTTCTTATTCCTTTTCTGCATTTTAGTTTGTTTTATTGAATAAATTGAGCATGGGTGTATTTTGGAGGGTGTTGTGCTTATGGTGCAAAGTTTTGTAGGAAAAATAAAGAGAATGAGCAAAGTTGGTCAAGAATTTGAGGAAATTCGCCACCAAAGCATTCTGTCTCGGCCGATGGGGAAAAGATGTCGACCGACACACGAAGTTCTTTCGTATTGACTGACACAACCCTTGTGTCGATCGACGCAAAGCTGTTGACACAAGATGTTTCGAGATGAGGTTGTTTCGAGATGAGGTTGATCTCGAGGTGAGAGGTTCACATCGACCGACACGGAGTCCATGTCGGTCGACGCATGCATTTTCTAGGAATGGAAGGGTGATTTTGCAAGAATTTGAAGATTCTGGAAGAGGAAAAATACCAATTGAAGATATGGTCGAGTTTTGAGAAGAAGATACCAAGATTTATCAACTCCTACCTTTCAAGAGCACAACCCTACCATTAGTTATTACTTGGAATAGGTTTTAGTTATTAATTAATGGACCGAGATGTGAAAATTGATAATAGGAAGTGAGAGTTTAATACATTTGATTTTCCATCCAACAATGAAGAATTCAATTGTAGGATTAATCTGATTTTTATTGGGATTGATTAACTTGTGTTTTTTAGGCCGAGAGGAGATAATCACTAGTTAATAATCTAGGTTTTAATTGCCCGACCAAGAAATTAATTCCACTTTACCATATTTTCCACCAAAAGTATTTTATGGGTTAGAATGATTTGTTTCTTGCATGTTGATCAAATTGGTAGATTTCCCTAGGATATGTGCTTTCATATATTTGAATTTCTTTAAACAGTTATTTTCATAAAAACCCAAAACCCTTCAGAGTTTGATTTTCCCAAACAAAGGATTGAAAAACTATATCCAGTACATGAATTGCTCTCATTGCACTATCCTTGTGGTTTCGACAACCTTCGGGTTCTTAAAAATTTATTTGCTCTTTGCTATAATCTTTGTGCAGATTTTGCATTGATCATCCACCAGTTCACTAGCGCACTCGCCAAGTCTTGGAATCCAGAGCTTTTTTATGCTTGAAGCGTGAGCACACCACCTGGCCTTCAAACTGGATGTGAGAGTTTGAGTTCCTCTTAAGAACGTCAGTTTTTGGTATACATCCGTGATAGTTGCCATCGGGAAGTGACAACTCCAAGTTATTTTCTTACCCAGAGAGTAAGAAAAAAAGATAGCTCTTGCAAGATACACATAGCCTCGTGTTCAAGAAGAAACATGGGAAGCTGATAAGATTATCATGAAAGCTTTAAGATGTGAAAGTTTGTAGCTTTCGAGAAATCTACAGAGAGATGTAGATGTATTCGTCAAATTGGTTCGTTCAGTCGGTAACCTTCTCAAGGTGGATTGCAACCTCTATTTATAGGTGCTTCTTGGAAAGTTTGAATCTTTAACCGATTGGAGCTGTTGTGAGACAAAATGAATGTGTCCCATCAAAGTCTCACTTTTTTAGACTTGTAATGACCTTTCTGGTCAAAGCAGGTGGACTTTTGTTATTTTGGTCAGAATGACTCTTTTTACTATGTCTGAGGAATAGTTGTTGGTTGATTCATTGGACGAACAAGCTTTAAGTGCTCCATAGACTTTAAGTTCTCCAATATAAAGTCTGGGTCTTGAAAGTTTGAGCTAGTCTAAGGTTGGATGCCTCTCTTGCTTTTGGGAATCACGTTTGCTGGTTGATAATTGATGGTGGTGACGTGTAAGTCATCAATCTTCGTTTGTAGGGTGTATGAATTTTAGTAAACGTATTTATGTTCAAGAAATAAATAAATATATATCTGTTGAATTTTTTTTTTTTTTGCTAATGTAGACAATACTCATAACTGATGTAAATTATTTTGTCAATACGGATGAGTTTTGTTTCAAAATTTATATTTTTAATACAAAATTCTTTATTATTTATTCATGTGTGATAACTTTTAATATTTTATAGCGAAAAATTCTTGAACTTGGAATTTTTCACTTCTCTTTCTCTTTCCATTTCTTAGAATCAAAACAAGCTTTTATAAATGATGTATGTAGTCCTGCAGATTTTTTTTTTTTTTTTTTGCATTGGACAAATATTTAATCATGCGCATTGATACGTACTTTATGCATATTTTAAACTTTGAAGTCGACTCATTGACTTGCAATTTGATTTCTAACCATTTATGACGATCTGATAATCCTCCGAGTTATGTTGTTTTTCATGTAATATTGTTTGATAACTGATGGTGCATATACCTCATAGCAACTGTTGGTCTCAAATCAGAGATAATATATTGTAGCAAAAATTTTTACAAACTTGCACTCCTCAAACTGGTCACTCAAGTAGGTAACCTCGGGTTTCTAAAAACTTATTGTTTAGCCATAAATTTGGATTTACCAGAATTCCAGATATACTCGAACACTTAGAGAGTGGTGAGTTTTTAATCCAAGCAAATAAGAAAAGAAAGCATTAAGTACTAAAAGATATATAGAGGTTTGGGGTCAAATATCCTACATCCTCTCTTCTGAAAAAGTCCAAAAATCCACCAAGTAAGGATTACAAAAGTGTAGCATGATCGATTGCTCTACTGTTAGAAGTCACCGTTTGCCAGCTCTAAACGCACTTGCCAAGTCTTTTGTTTGCCTTAACTTCTCTATAGAGAGCACACACTCGCTGCCTCCGGCTGGTCAGTGAGAATTTTAGAATTCTTCTTAGAGCTTTGAAGCTTTGTGGTATAAACACCTGTGAGAGTCAGCTACTTAGCTACTGGAGTTGTAGTGATTGAGAGATGATTTCTTACCTGGAAAGTAAGAAAACCAAGAATTAACTCTAGCTGAGAGCTAAGAGTCTAGCGTCCAAAGATAGCACACGGTAGCTGGCAAGTCAGCTAGTAAGTTGAAAGTTTTGAGATGCGAATTTAGCATTCGTTACTTTAGTAAGTCTTGGCTCCAACCTGGTAGCCAGTTTTCTCCCAAACTTCATGTGATCAGATCCGTTATAACTCGATAAATTCCTAACAGGACTTTACAGTTCTCGGACTAATTTAACACTAAAGACACTTCTAATTGGTGGAATATTGATACATTAAAATATAAATAAAGGAGGAATTACATCATGATTCCTAACATGTATAACTTCGACTATATTTTTATATAAAATTTATATAAATTACTAAATTAAAACTTATCGAGATTATGAAAAAAAAATATTTTGTTGATAGTAATTGACATGGTTGCCTATTATTATTGGGTACGAAAATTAAAAATAAAACTTAGCATACTTGGCTATAATTTATTTTGGTAAATTTCTCATTTTTCGTTGTAGTATAAATGATGTATTATAAATAATTTGGTATTAGTATCTTGTTGTCACATACCCATAGTATTGTTATTAGAATGTTGTTGGCCCAAATTAATAGGGTGATCTATTATAAAATAGGTATTGTGGTTTTTGTAATTGTTCATATTTATAGCCCAATTGTTTTAGACTTACCTAGGCCCAATGTTATTAAAAAACTGACGATTGCAAGAGGGACAATTAAAAAAAGATATTACTATCAACTCTCTTCCCCAATTCTTCACACTATTCTCCCTCTTTCCCTTCCCAATTTTTAATTCATTGTTTATTTTCTTCTACAATTATACCAAATTAGCAATGGAAAACTATAATGAAAGCGAGATCATGAAACTTGCAATGTCTAAAAAAAATATTGTTTTAAAATAATATTGTTCGGTATCACCATTCAAATTTTTACATTATTATATTAATTTAATTATAGCCGTGATAATTAAATTTAAATGAATGATTAAATTATAAACTATTTAAATTTTGGTGACAAATAAAATATTTTATTGATAATTTACTGAGATAGTTGCCTATTATTAATATGGAACATTGAGATTGAAAACAAGACATAAGATATCTGTTGAACCAAATTAAATAATTAATATTAATTATTAACTACTCAATTGAATTACTATATATTTAGTTAAAATAAAATAATTGTTAAAGACTGTTCTATCTTTTTTTTTAAGTAATTACTTCTTTTACTAAATTATATCAATAGGGTTTTATTTTAGTAGTGATAAGGATAAGAAAAGAGATTTATATATATAATGTCAATGTTATAAGTAATGACGAGTGTTATATATATATATATAGACTTGTATATAGAGTTGCGTTCATTTCTGAACTAAGTGTTGTGAATGAACAATGAACATACATCCAACCTTTGATTTATTTAATCCAGCGGCTGATATGATGACACGTGTCAATTAAATAATGATTTTTTATTTCATTAAGGGTAGTATAGGTATTGTATTATAATTAATTTTTGGAACTGTTATTAAGTTTGGTAACTGCATTATTTACTCAATCTTTGATTTGTTTCATATCTTTTTTAAGATCTGATTTTACGATCCTTTTTTAACTACTTCCATTAATTTTTTTTCACATCATCGTCGTTATTCGACATTCGTTCCTTTTTTTTGTTTTGCGCCATTTTATAATAAAATACTATGAACGACATACCATGTATTTTTTTATTTGTAGTTTTATTCAATTCTTGTTCGTTTTCACGTATAATTTTATATTCTTCATTCGCATAGTTTTTTTATACTTGTTTCATCGTTTTTTTTTGTACTTGTCTAGTATTGTTAATTAACATAGTATGTACGTATGAATTTTTTTTTTTATTTTTTCTGTGATGTTTTCCATATCGTTTTTTTATGAATTCAAAATTGGATTAATGTTTATTTGTTTTTTGATCAGTTATGAAGTTTCAGTTTTTTTTTTATTGAATGTGAATGTGTGTAAAGTAGTATTTAGATATCATGGTAGGTTTTTGACTTTTAAATACTTAATTTATTCGTTGTAGTTTTTGTATCATTATTATAAAGTTAACATATCATTTTACTGACGATTAAGTGTCATTAATATTTTTTTGACTTTTCTTTACAAATTCTTTCGATTTTGCCATTAATGACTCATCAGGTAATGTATAATTCGTCATTTACTCAATTAATGCATATCATTAATTTTCATTTGCATTATCATTATTTTTAAATAAATGTATCTGTTTTATATGTTGTTATGTTTTGTAAACAAATCAATGTTCATAATTAATTAATTTTTTTTTCATATATATTTTGTTATGTTTCAGTCTTATTTGCTCCTATTTGTGATGATGCAATAAAGCCTCATGAAGGAAAATGCTTTAGGAGCCTAGACGAGGCAATGGAATTTTATGAAGATTATGCTTCTAACGTTGGTTTTGATACGCGTATCTATGGCAACAAGAATGTTGATAATATAGTTACATGGAGATACGTTGTTTGTACTAGGGAAGGGAAGAAACATACTGTTTGTACAAGTTGGGCAATAACGATTCGAGAAACTGTGATAAAATGAAAGATCTTGAGAAGCAGAAGGGTTGATTTTAATTTGGTTTTTTTGAGTATTTATACATTGTAGTACGATTTTGTTAGTTTTTTTCCGGATTACATTATAATTGTTTTAGTTTTTAACTTATAATACTTTGTTTTTCTGAGTTAATTTTTATTATTGTATGCGTTTTTTAATTTTTTTTTCTTGGTAATTGATTATAATTACTAGTTCCTTTATCATTATTGTTGTTTATTGGTATCATCAATTTTCACTTTTTATATCATTATTTTATATGTCTTCTCAAATATAGTTAGTATTTAAAATGAAATATTATCAACGAAATTTCAAGAGTCATATGTGGTATCTATGTTATTAGCTTAATCGTAGTTCGTATTATCTGACATAATACTCTGTAATTATGATTTAATTTTTCTTATTGGTTGATATTTTAATTTTTTCAAATCATGATACTTGATTCTAACTACTTTTTTATTTAGCATTATTCTTATATGTTGGTATCATAATTATTCATGTTGTTTATCATTAAATTATTTGTTTTCTCAAATATTGTAACTTTTTAAAATAAAATATAATGAATGAATTACAGTATGAATTACAAACTTCTTCGGATTTCTTCGATAGTTGAATTCTAATTGACCTTTTTTGGTTAATTGCAAAACATTAATTACACTCAACAACTTCCCTGAATATTCGTTTAAATTTGTAGAGATCGTGGGTTGATTTTCTTTGGTAACTGCACCCTTATTGATCGACTTTCAGTTTTTAATCATTGGTAAATTTTTTTGTTCCTAATTTGCCCTTTTAATGACAAACACGAAACTAAATAATGATAGACGCCTACTTAAAATATTGGACGTTGATTTAGGGATTGGATGGTTAGATATTGTTCTCTGTTCATTCACATATACCTGTTCAGCCTAGATCACTCCCCTATATATATATATATATATATATATAGTAGTGATCATATGAGAATAGTTTTTAGTATGAGAAATAAAAATAAATCTCAATCTTTGATTTTGTGATTTCAACGCTCATTATCTATTTCACTCCGTGTGCAGTTTTCCTCGATTATCCTGCAGTTTTGCAAAATTAAGGTTATTTTTGTAATTTTAGCTTTTTTTAAATCTGAAATAGTATCTCATAAGATTTTTTATTCCTTTTTTCGCGCGATTTGATATCTTCTTCCTTCTTCGTTCGATTTGATTTATATTTCTTCTCTCGATCAAATTTTTTTCTTTGTTTCTGGATTTCGCATTCGTGTTCGGTCTCGACTTTGTTAATTGTGCATGAATATAGTTTAATTTTTTTATTCAGATCGACATTCATTTTTACTATTATATTGTGCATCTTTAGTGTTAACTTTGTGCATTTTTGTATCTTACAGGTTCATTTATTCCAAAGTGTGTTGATGAGATAAAACATTTTAAGGGCAGAGTTTTTAGAACTGTTGATGTTGGTATTGAGTTTTATAGAGACTACGCTCGTGCTGCTGCTTTGAAGAAGCAGATGTTTAATTTTTTTTAATTCGTATTTATGTAAAAATGAAGTAAATCGGGCTAAAAATGAAGTAAATCAGGCTAAAAATGAAGTAAATCGGACTTTGTGCAGTAAAAATGAAGTAAAATGAAGTAAAAATGAGTATTTTTTTATTCAGATCGACGTTCATTTTTACTATTATATTGTGCATCTTTAGTGTTAACTTTGTGCATTTTTGTATCTTACAGGTTCATTTATTCCAAAGTGTGTTGATGAGATTAAGCATTTTAAGGGCAGAGTTTTTAGAACTGTTGATGTTGGTATTGAGTTTTATAAAGACTACGCTCGTGTTGCTACTTTGAAGAAGAAGATGTTTAATTTTTTTTTAATTCGTATTTATGTAAAAATGAAGTAAATCGAGCTAAAAATGAAGTAAATTGGGCTTAAATGCAGGTTGTTGTTTGTGTTTGAGTATTTTTACAGTTTTAGCCTTTAAAGGCTAAAACTGCACGATATTGGGGCAAAATTGCCGTGTTTTTCAATATGCTGAGAATGAATCCTGTTCGTCGATTTGATGAGATGGACGCACGAGATCTATTCTTATTTCTCATAGTAACTCCTATTCTCACCTGATCACTACCCTATATATATATATATATATAGGGGGCTGATCTGGTGAGAATAGCCCTTATCATGAGAAATGAGAATAAATCTCGTCCATAGATTTGACAACATCAACCATCCAGATTATATAAGAGCTTTAACAAAAAACGCGGCATAATATCCTCATTTTACTTCATTGAAGGGCAACATAGTCATTACGAACGTACAGGGCGCAAAAGTTGTGTTTTGTTCATTTTATGTATTATATACTTCATTTTATCTTAGTTATACTTCATTTTATCTCAATTGCGAATCATTATAAAATAAATTCGATTAAAATTTTGATGTTACACGTGACATGCATTTTATCATAGCAGTTCTTCATTATATCTTAGTTATTCTTCATTTTATCTCAAATGTGATTCATTATAAAATAAATTCGATGTGAATTTTGATGTTATACGTGACATGCGTTTTATCTTAGCAGTTCTTCATTGTATCTTAATCATTCTTCATTTTATCTCAATTATTGTTCATTATAAAATAAATTAAATAAAAATAAAATTAATTTTTGGAAAAAAATGATTTCAATTCTCTTCATTTTATCTCCTATATACATCATTAAACGAAAAAAAATCAAAATTTTAGAAACACTTCTCTTCATTTTATCTCCTCTATACTTCATTAAATGGAAAAAATTAAATTAAATAAAAATAAAATCAATTTTTCGGAAAAATTATTTCAGTTCTCGTCATTTTATCTCCTATATACATCATTAAAAGAAAAAAAATCAAATTTTTAGAAACAGTTATCTTCATTTTATCTTCTCTATATTTCATCAAATAGGAAAAATTAAATAAAATAAAAATAAAATCAATTTTTGAGAAAAATATGTTAAATTTATTTTATCTATTTAAAACTTCATTAAATTAGAAAATTCAATTAAATAATAATAAAATTTAATTTAATTTTAGAGTATTGGATGACTCAACAAGGCAATTAAAATTTGATGAAAAATTCGAAATTGAAAAGGAATTAGAAATCCAAATATGTAATAATGAAGTTCGCGAAGGATAAAATGAAAATGAAAATTATTTGAGGAAGATACCATCAGGCTAAATGACAATAATACCCTTAAATATGTAATAATGAAGTTCGCGGAGGATAAAATGAAGACGGAAATTATTAAAGCATGACCGCAGATCTTGTGAAATCAAAGGCTGAGATTTATTCTCATTTCTTACATTAACATCTATTCTCATATGATCTAACCTCTATATATATATATATATATAGGGTAGTGATCAGGTGAGAATAGGAGTTACTATGAGAAATAAGAATATATCTCGCGCGTCCATCTCATCAAATCGACAAACAGGATTCATTCTCAGCATATTGAAAAATGCGGCATTTTTGCCCCAATATCGTGCAGTTTTAGTCTTTAAAGGCTAAAACTGTAAAAATACTCAAACACAAACAGCAACCTGCATTTTAAGCCCGATTTACTTCATTTTTAGCCCAATTTACTTCATTTTTAGCCCGATTTACTTCATTTTTACATAAATACGAATTTAAAAAAATTAAACATCTTCTTCAAAGCAACAACACGAGCGTAGTCTCTATAAAACTCAATACCAACATCAACAGTTCTTAAAACTATGCCCTTAAAATGTTTCATCTTATTAACACACTTTGGAATAAATGAACATGTAAGATAGAGCACAATATAATAGAAAAAATGAACGTCGATCTGAATAAAACAAATTTTTTTAAACTATATTCATGCATAATTAACAACGTCGGGACCGAACACGAATGCGAAATCCAGAAACAAAGAAAAAAAATCTGATCGACAAAA